>PVLA01007120.1:55069-69695 GCA_004027455.1 Hydrochoerus hydrochaeris | reverse complement strand
TCTAAAGTAAAGGGAAACACTCCCGGGCTGTTTTAGGCACCAGAGTGGGACACAGTGGGTAGTGCCATCCCCCAGCCAGGAGAGCGAGTGGCTATTATCCCCTCCAGAGGATGCTGGCATCCTCTATTGCTGCTCTGCTTGCACGTGGATTTATTCTGCAAACATTTATGAGCTCAAGCTTGTGCTGGCAGCTTCCCATGGGGACAAGCAGTGACTGCGTGAGACACTGGGTGACCCACACTCAGCCTACACTTTCCTGTCCTTCCTGCCCTCACGTGCCCTGCAGGGGGAGCTCGCAGGCCCCAGGTGTTGTGAATTCAAGACACTCCAGCGTGGAAGTCAGCAAAGTCCATCTTCTCAATTTTGCTGGACTCTTTTTCTTATGCTTCTCTCATTTTTTGAAAAATTGATAAAAATTAATAAAGTTTTCACCTGATTTCAGACTCTGGGAGCTTTAACTTGATAATGAAAACTTATCAAATTATGTCATCAAATATTACACTTAATCTTCCTTGTGTTTCCTCCCCTTTAAGGCTTCATAGTTTCTGTTTCCTACTAACAAAAGTAAATAGAAGGTGGAAATGACAGATGTCAACTAAGAAAAGTGGTGGAGCATGAAGTTTTGTCCAGGTTCTTTTAGAGAGCAAACAAAAGATTGTAAAACAAAAGATTGTAAAACATAAGCAAAGATGAACCACAAAGGGCTGGACAAGGGCGCTGTGTGTTTAGAAACAGGCAGGAATGCCCCTCCCTGTCCACCATGACCCACTCTGCCCTTGGCCACTCAGAGGCCCTGCCAGCCAGGCGGGCTGTGTGGGACAGTGGGTCAGGCCTCTGCACACTGGCAGGCATGCTGTCAGGGTCCAAAGAATGCACCCAACTGCCGTCTCTTCCCTTCCTGACTCAGGACAGTGAGGGGCACAGAGGGAGGGTGGAGCCGTAGGGAAAATCAGGAGGAGGGGACTCCTGAGAAGGGCACCTGCCTGCTCCTGGCTGGCAACCAGACTGGGCTGCCGGATCTGGCCACCTGTCATTGAGACCTTCCACACCGGGGCACCGCCTCCCGTCACCACGCCCCTGCCCAGGGTCAGTCTAACCCTGTGCTGCCTGTGTGTACTGCCCATCTTCTCTCTTCTCCCTTCTCCATGCCTGGGTCTTCCATCTGAGGAGCTCGGCAGAAATCTCGCTGCTCTTGGAATTCCCCGTTTTCCCTTCTTTGTTCTCTTCCTCCTCCTCCTCCTCCTCCTCTTCCTTCTCCTCCTCCTCCTTCTCCAAGCTGCACCTCACCAGCCCCCTCCTTAAACTGAGGCATGATCACCAGTGCACTGTGGAGTCCTTAGGAAATGCATGTGCCCAGACCACACCAGGTCCTGCACATCACAAGCCAAGTGTTCACAGGTCCACGGGCAACTCACACACAGTTTTCTAAGCAGACTCATCTGAGCTCCTTGAAACAGAAATCATGCGGAAGGGAGAAGAAAGCAACATCAGCGGCAGCCCTTGCAGAGTGGCTAACTCCAGGTTCTGTTTTTCTGTGAAGTTCTCAACTGTGGCGTGGCGTGCTGTCCCAATGTGTGCCCACTCTGCATAATGACAAGCTTGGGGTGACGGGCACACCCATCACCCATGACACTTCTCCTTGCTGTGTGGTGGGACCATTGAGATCCCCCACTTCCAGCTGTTTGAAACACACATGATTTTCAACTACAGTCACTCTGTACTATACTGTACAGGATCCCAGAAGGTATCCCTACCTACTTGTCCCATTGTCCCCATTAACTAACATCTCTCTGTCCCCTCCCCAGTCTCTGGTAGCTGCCTTTCTTGTGCCAACCTCTGCGAGTGCAGGTATTTCAGTTCCCAGGAATGAGTGAGACAATGTTAGTTTCCTTGCTCCTCTTGTTTATTTCATTTCACACAATATTCTCTACCTTCACCTGTGTCGTCACATATAACAGGGTATTTAGCTAGCTCGCTAGATATCATCTGTCTATCTATCTATCTATCTATCTATCTATCTATCTATCCATCTATCTATTGAGACAGAGTCTTGCTATGCTGCTCAGCTGGTCTCAAACCCCTGGGCTTAGACAGTCCTCCTGCCCCATCTTCTTAAGTAGCTGGTACAATGGGCAGATGACACCCTGCCTGGCTGGAATTTCATCTGTTTTATGGCTGAACCCTATTCCATTGTGTATGGACCGCATTTTACCTGTCCACTCCTCCATCCATGGACACCCTGGTTGTTTCCATTTCTTAGCTTCTGTGATCAGTCCTGTAATAAATGTGGGGTGCTGATGTCTCTCCACATGTAGATTTTAGCTCCTCTATGAGTGGGATGGCTGGGTCATATGCTATTTCTATTTTTAATTTTTTGGGGAACTTCCATACTGCTTTCCATAATGGCTGCACTAGTTTGCCATTTGTTCTTCCAAGATTTTTTTCTTACGTGTGCATATATATAGCTGCAGTGATTTTGTAACCTGGGCTCTCCATGCATGCAAATGTATCCTGGGCATCTTGCCATATCAGTGAGTTTGTGTCTGTATCATTCTTTGTACATCAGTCAGTGAATATTCAATGCTCACCTTGTTCCAGGCCCTGTGCTAGGTTTAAGACTTACACTGGGAACAAAACATCAATTCCTACCTTAACAGGCCTGGAACCAAACTAGGGAGAAAAAGAAACCAATAATCATACTAATAAACTGTTCCTGGGAGATTCACATTTCAGGGAGACTTGGCCCATCAGGGAGGGTGCTCTCAGGGAAGCTGTGACACAGCTGGGTTTGCATAGTGAATGAAAGTTAACCAGGTAAGGAAAGGAGGGGAGGGAGCATCAGCGGCAGGGCCAGCCTGTGCACAAGCTCTGGACTAGAGAGTTTGGTTGCAGTGGGTGACGGGCTGAGAGCACGGGGAGAAGGGTGTGATGGGTGTGGGCAGAGCCGGCTGCATTGTACAGGTGTAGCACAAGTTGTTTAATGGGTGCACAGGTAGTGGGCGCTTAGCTTTATTTCCTTCCAGTGTTTCAGTAATAAACAACACTGAAAGGAACATCTTTGTGCAGTTGACTGCGCGCTAACTGATTATGTCCCTGGTCCCATACTTTCTTCTGGGTATTTTCTGAGAGCTGCTAAGTCAGAATCCTCACTGGGATTTAATTCCTTCAGGGCCTGCTTGGCAGCAGCACCCTGATGTAGCTGTCTCTGTTCAGCCCACCGAGAGATATCCCACTCTGGCTGACAGCCTAGAGAGGGACAGAGTTATTTGAGGACAGGATGTGAGAGTGGCTGCGGTTCTCTGCCAAAGAGAGGGTTGTGCTCACAGCATTAAAGAGGGGAAAGTGAGGGCTGGCCTGGCCACCATTTTCTGTCTTCAGATGTTGGAGCCTGAATGCCAGGTCCCAATCTCAGTTCCACTTCTCATAGGTCACATGACTGACTGTGAGTGGGTCACTTGGCCTCTGTATTTATTTCCCTACCTGGGAAATGGAGTCTGTAAGGATGAATTTGGGAATTATATGAATTAATTCATGGAAAGTGCATAGAACAAGGCTGCACAGAATAAAGAAGACCTGCTATCTTTGGACAAGTGTTCCTAAAAGATCTACATGTTTATAGTTTTGTCATCAGCCTGTGGCATGGTTGGAAGGTGGTTGAATTCCAAGGGGATGGGATCTAGTGGAAGGGAGTTGGATATGGGGTCCCCATGAGGTAAGCACCTTCCTCTTCCACACAAAAACACCATGATGTGCTGCTTGCCCACAGAACCAAGAAACCATGGACTGAAGCCTGAAACCATGAGCCAAAATGAACCTTTCCTCTTTACAAGTTCATGATCTCAGATATTTTGTCATAGCAACAGAAAGCTAACTGACACAAGAGCTCACATTTTTATTGCTTTTAGCACTACTAATATCAGCACCATGATTATTTTTATCTCTATAGTATCTACTACATTTATGGACATTTTCTGTTCTTCTTAATGTTTTCCTGACGATTTATTTTGAACTTGGCTTTGTCCTAAGCAATTGTATCCCAGAAATCACAAATTTAGTGATCCACCACATATTTTTGTCTGATGTGTGTCAAAATAAACCCACAATTGTTTAAAATTACAAAAAGTGCTGTCCATGTGCCATCGAGGACATAGTTGTACCTGTGCCATTACAGGTGAACCACAAATAAGGAAATGTAGCTCCTTCCTGTGAGCTTTTCTCCTCTCTTTCTGCAGCCCAATAAAGCCCTCTCACTTGCCCACACCTGATTCCGTGCCTTGTCCTCCATCCTCATGCTTCATGAGACAGCTCCTTACTCGTGCATCACAAGGGACTGTGCAGAAAAGGCCAGTCAGAGACTTGGGCCAATCACTGTCCTCTTCCTGACCCTCAGTTTCCCCAGCCACAGTGTAGGTGGACTGGAACCTCTCGTGCACAGATGAACATGTCAAGTACTTACTCTGTGCCCACCCTCTGTCTGGAAGATTCAGCTCTCTCCCCGAGCTGACATTCAAACAGGGGAGACAGAAGACATCTGTCTCAGAGGCATTGCTAAATGCCGGGAGAAATGTAATGCTAGGTGCAGGAGAGAGGATGATGGTGGCTGGGGGTCCCACTTCTGTTTGGACCTCAGGAAGCCTCCTCCATAGCCACCATTGGAGTTGAGATCTCAATGTCAAAGAAGTTAGCACCAAGGGGTAAGAGGGACAATTACAGGCTCCAGGGACAGGAGGCACCACAGCAAGCTGTAGGTGTGACTGTGTTCAAATAAGGGGCAATGTGGCTGGAGTGGGGGCCAAGGCAGAGGGTATGCAGTTAAGCCAGAATTTAGATAAAAATTTGCAAATATATTCCATGCAACTTCTAAGACATTTTTGCACTTAAAGAAAAAGGTGAGGGGGAGGGGAGAAAAAAAGCATTGTGTACCTGAAATTTCACTGTAGCTGGATGCCCTGTGTTTTATCTGACAGCCCTCAACTGAAGCAGAGAGAGGGAGAGGAGGAGGAAGATGCATCAGCAGCAGGGTTTCCTGGGCCTGGGAGGCAGTGGGAGTCGATTCTAACCAGAGGCTGAACCCTCCAGCCTGTAGCCCAGTCTGGAAGCTTCTGGGTGGGTGTTGTTTGCTTAATGGGGGAAACATCTGTCAGGTACCCCCAGACAGGCAGCTAGAGTCACCCACGTTACAGAGGACCCTCTGAAGATGACTCATACTAAGCAATAGGCAAGAAAGCCGGGGGTGTCTCCTGATCTTCCAAGGCAAAAACATCCCTTACATAAATGAAGTGGAAGGGGGTGGTTGGAGGTAGTACGAGAGTGATGTTAAAATTAGAATAACTGTGTTCTCTTAATTAGAAATGCAGTAGGTGCTGCATGAATCCGTAATGGGCTTCCTCCCAGACTTCTGGAAGGGGGAGCGCAGGGTCAGGCCTGTGAATATTCATGCAGGCCCGGGAGAGTCCCTAAGGGTGCTAATCCCAGCCAGTCTCTGTGTGGCCTTAGGCCCAACCCACCTTCTCTAGAGCTCAATTTCCCTGTGCTTACTGAGGACCCTGCCCATGGGGAGATGGATAGAGACATCAAGTCCTGGACAGGCCACAGAGATGAGGCCAAAGGGACAGGGTGACACTGAGCTGCCTCTTGGCAGTGTACCCACTGCTGCCTCAAATGAATAACTGACTGACTGAATAAATGAATGAAAGCATGAATGAATGAATGAAGTGGAGGGTATCACTATTTTAGGACCTCTGTTAGGTCCTTGCTTGGCATTTCCATACTGCGTCACATCAAATATATTAAAAGGCACCCACATGCCTCATTAAATAAAATTTATTGTAGCTATATAAGAGTTGAGTTGAGATGCAATTGACTAGTTGAGTAATGTTCTGTTCTGGGGATGTTTAATTAAACATTTATTCATTTTGACGTGTCAGTGTGGGTTTAGTCTTTCCCTTACCTCATCCCCAACTTAGATTGTCTTCACGGATAGGTGTGGGGCTCCCAGCTAAAACCCTGTGCTCCAGGGGCTTTCTGGTCTCAACTTCCCCTCATCTGTGAAATGAGAGCTTGTGTGAGATGAGCCTCAGGCCTTTTCCAGTGTGGATTTGTGGATAGCATCCCCAGTGTCTGCTCCTGGGAGCCAAGCAGTGCTGTGGGCCAGATGGCCCGGCGGGTCGGCCCCCCAGCAACCCCTCTGCTGTGGCTCAAATACAAAATGCTGGATGGAAGCCCATGTGATGGTGTGCAGAGGGAAAGCTTGTGGTAGTGATTGGTCAATGACAGCCCCCAGTCTCAAGTGAGATTAGCATCCCTATAAAAGTCTTCAGAGAGCTGGGTATCGTGGTGCACACCTGCAATCCAAGAACTCTGGGAGGCTGAGACAGGAGGTTTGTAAGTTGGATTCAATTCCCAGAACTGCAAACAAACAGACAAACAAACAATAAGTATTTGAAAAAAGACTGGGCTGTAGGTTGGTCCAAAGACCCTGAGTTCAATCCCCCAGTACCGCAAATATTAAAATTTAAAAAAATCTTCAGAGAGCGGCCTAGCCTTTCTTTTCTGCCAATATGAGAACACAGTGTCTGTCCCTTCTGCCTTTGGCTGTGTGAAGTTGCAGCCACAAGATGCCACTTGAAATAAGAGAGTTATCCTTTTCCAGACCCTGAACCTTGCCATGCCTTAAACTTGGCCTTCCCAGCCTCCAGGACTGTGAGCAACACAGTTTGCAAGTCCAGCTCAGGGCAATTGGTTAGAGCAGCAGGAGACCAAGAGTCTGGCAGAGGGAGCAGCAGCCTGGGATCCCAGCAGAGAGGCATGCACCACCTGGGCAGCAGCTCTGCTGGGTTCACCTACCTAGCTGGACACGTGCAGGACAGGAGCCGCTCCTGGGTCACAGGCAGCCTGGGTGGCATTTGCGGGAGAGGCTAACTAAAGCTGTCCTGCTTCAGGGTCATTGATGTCTCACAGGAGGATGCTGTGCTCCGTGACTTACAAGTTATCTCTCTTTAATTCCACGGCTCCCATGCCTTCGCAGGAGGCAGACTTGATATGAGGTTTGATCAGAACAAGCCTGGTGGGGCCCGGGACCCCAAGACACAGGCCTGAGACTTTTGTGGGCACCTGGACTACTCACATTAAAGGACACAGGGCACAGGGAGAGGCAGGGTGGCCCTTCGTGGCCTTCGGTCCTTCTGATTACAGGAAAGAAAAGGTCTTAGGGGCCCACAGGTCTCTCATTTCAGTTCTTTAAAGTTTCCACTTTTCAGGAAGAAAGAGCTCAGACCCATTGTTTAGATTGACAAGTTTCCAACCAAAAGTGTTTTGCCTTTTATTTCACTGTATGATTTACTTTCAGTGTATGCAGGGTGACTTAAAATTTCAATATAGACTAAGGGCATTTTAGAAGAAAAATTTTAGTAGTATTATTAATATAATTGAAATGATTAAAAAATTGTACATAGTAGTCAGGAACAGTAGCGCACACTTATAATTCCAGCACTTGGGAGACTGAGGCAGAAGGATCATAATTTCAAGCCCAGCCTGAGGAACTTAACAAAATGCAGCCTCTAAATTAAGAAAGAAAGAAAGAAAGAAAGAAAGAAAGAAAGAGAAAAAGAAAGAAAGAAAGAAAGAAAGAAAGAAAGAAAGAAAGAAAGGAAAGAAGAAAGAAACCTGAGGATGTAGCTCAGCATGAAGCTCTGGATTCAATCGCATTAAGGCTAAAAACTCTTAATAAAAGTAAATAAAAAAATCAAACATGCATTTCGTGTACACACTCATGGCAAAATTCACGGAGACAGTATTTACATGACCACAAACAGACTTCCAATGGCCACTAACATGCTGTGTGTCCTTAGCCAAATCTCTGGACATTAACTCGGGGCCTTAAATTCCTCATTTATATCAAGGAGTAATGTAGGCCCAGATTTCTCCAGCTATTGTTCTAACTCTGATGACTTCTTTTATGAACCTCTTCCCTTTCTGTTAAAGGAAATTCAGCTCATAATCCCAGTACTTTAGGAGACTGAGACAGATGGATGGCAGGTTCAAGCCCAGCCTAGGCAAGTCAGCAACTTAGCAGGACCCTGGTTTAAAATTAAAAATAAAAAAAGGACTAGTTACCAAGGCCATGGGATTTAATCTTCAGCCTTTCAGGAAATAAAAATAAATAAATAAAAAAGAAATCACCTGCCATCTGAGAGTCTCTGCCTTTTCATTGGCAAGTTGGAAACATTCACATTTATTGTAGTTTTTGTTCTTTTTGGATATCCTAAGCAATCTTGCTTTTTCTTGTCCATTAATCATGTATCTTTTTGTGTCCTTTTAAAATTGATCAAATTGGGCTGGGGACATAGCTCAGCACCTGCCTGGGAAGCATGAGGTTGTGGGTATGATTCTCAGAACAAATAATAATAATAATAATAATAATATATCAAATTGTGTGTGTGTGTGTGTGTGTGTGTGTGTGTGCCTGTTGTCCCTAGTGGTTTGGAAATGATACTTTCTCTGTTTTTCTAATTGTAACTTTCACATTTTTGAACAGATAAGTTCAGTTTTTTCCTTGTGATGTTTAAGCATCTGTCTTCTTTCTTGGGTGGGGTGGACACTGATATATCCCACTTCAGAGGCCAGGAAGGACCAATGTCCTATGCACCTACCATGTGCCAGGTACTCCCTCTGTGTGCCTGTGGGTAACCTCACTTTATCCTCAGAGTGATCTAGCAAAGAGGATTCAACTTCCTGTTTACAGATGCAAAACTTGGAGCTCAGAGATAAGAGCTGTCCATGGCTTCTTGGCAAATTCAGGCAAATTGAAGAGGAGACTACCAGAGGCAGCAGGGAGGGTATGAGGAAGTAGTGAGTTCTCTGTCACCCTTGGTCTTTGCTCCTATCCTGTGTGCTCCAAGTGCTGGGATCCCTGGGAACTCTGAG
Source organism: Hydrochoerus hydrochaeris (assembly GCA_004027455.1). Lineage (NCBI taxonomy): Eukaryota > Metazoa > Chordata > Mammalia > Rodentia > Hydrochaeridae > Hydrochoerus > Hydrochoerus hydrochaeris. The sequence goes on along the minus strand of PVLA01007120.1, from coordinate 60,770 downwards.
AAGGTACCTTCTTGTCCAGAGGCTCTGAGAAGAAAGGATAGCTTTGCTGACTCAGGTCTGTACCAGGAAGTAAGGAACATTCCAGCTTGGTAATATTATGGGTTTCTCAGTCATCTGTTGCCACATTCATTCATTCATTCACCCATGCTGTGCTTTACTCTTCTTGGCAGGCCTGAGTGGGGGCTGTGGCTGCAGAGAATAAACAATCATGGTCTCAGCCTTAAGGTTCCAGGGAGAGGGTGAGGGAAGAGGGGATCAGTGGGAGGAAAAGGAAGAGAAGGGGGAGGAGGAATAGAGGGAAGAGGAATAGGAGGAAGAAGAAAAGGCAGAGGAAGAAGAAAAGAGGAAGAGGAAGAAGGAAAAGAGGAAGAAGAAGAAAAGAAAAAATAAAAGAAAAAGAAAGAAGGAAAAGAGCCCAAGATTGGTTGCTCCCTGTCCACTTATTATTATTATAGTTATATTCTGCAAAGATCACCCATGGGTATGAAACAAAATATAAAAACCTTATAAAAGGCTGTGGAGTTATTTACCTTCCCACCTCTAGCATGTATGAAAGTGCAAAGATGTGGGAACATATGAGGCTTCCAAGACAAGAAAAAGTAGGTTATGGAGAGGAGGGATTGTGAATGCCCAGAAAAGGGCATTGCCAGACATTCTCTGTACCCCTTTCTGGATGATAGCATGTGAGAACTGCTCATGACAAAGCAGGCACTCACTAATCTATTGGAAGCAACTCAACCAGGGCCAGAAATCAAGGCCATGATTCCATCTTGTCCCTAAAACTCTGAGAAATCCTCTTTGGTTTCAGTTCTTCAACTGTACAGTGTGGGAGTCAGTGTTACATTACTATAACAAAATACCTGAGATGATAAATTTAAATAGAAGAAAGGTTTGTTGACTGTGATGAGATAATATGCCATGGCAGGGAGCATGGCACAAGAAGGTGTTTACCTCATGGCTGCTGGGAAGCAGAGATAAAGTAGAAGCCAAAGTTCCAATGTCCTCTTGAAAGGACAATAACCTAACTTCCTTCCAGCTGTCTTCACCTGCTAAAGGTTTCACCACCAAGTCCCAAACCCATGTTTCTCTGGGGATATTTAGGGTCCCCAAGCATATTTTGCAGTCACACACTTGGGTGTTCTGCAGATGGACTTCCCCTCCTGCCTCCATCTTCCTGGCTTCTAACTAGCCTGGGGTAGGGCCAGCTGCAGAAGATGGTTCTGCCCTTATAATATGAGCAGTAAAGTAGCCTCAATTCTCCACCATGCCTGTCCCTATACACACTACAGGGTGGCTCAGGATACATGTGCAAGGGCCAGGACTGTGCTAGAGCCCCTAGCACCAGAGTCTGGAAGCTCATGGACATCTAGAGTGGGCAACTTAGAAACTCTCATCTGTCCAGGGATGTGAAGGCTTGAAAGGGTCAGCTGAGCTACATTCCCAGCTCTATTTTTTGAGACAGGGTTTCACAAAGTTGCCTAGGTTGCGCTCAGACTTGAGAGCCTCCTGTTTCTGCCTCCTTGACTACTGGGATCACAGCACCACCAAATTTAGTTTTTCTTTTTCTTTTCTTTTTTTTTTTTTAATGTGAAATCTGCCTTTAGAATGTTGACAGCTGAGACTGGGGATTTAGCTTAGGGGCACAGCACCCACCTGGCAAACACAAGGTTCTGTATTTGGTCCCCAGTTTAAAAAAAAGTTGACAACTGATACTCATTATTTTAAAACACTTCCCATCTTGGGTTGGGACAGAGAGCTACCCCTGTTTGTAACTTTTGTCTTGGGGTCCAGTTCAGTGATGGAGACTGAGAGCCATGTCTCAACTGTGTCCACTGCAGTGGGTCACCCATTTGGTCTCTTCAGCAAGAAACCCATGTTCTGTGGCTTCTCTGGCCCAGGCCCTTGGCTGGAGGTAGCCGAGTGTGGCCCAGTGAGAAGCCAGTGGGACCTGCTAAGCAGTTGTGTCCAGGGTTCCAGTCCAGCCCAGGACCCCTGGGAGGGCTGGTTCCTTACTCACCTTCCCTCTACTATTTCACATCACTCAGGTTCTTACTGCCTGCTGGAGACAATCTTGGGGAAACTGGCTCTATTCAAAACCAGCTCCATTTCCTATCATCTGGGCAAGAAAAGGAGGAGGCCGTGGCTTATACTCTTAGCCTGAAGAAGTTTGGAGAAGCAGCTGTGTGTGTATGTGTGTGTGTGCGCGCGTGCACGTATGTGTGCTGGGGATTGAATCTAGGGTCTTCATACTGAACTAGATCCCTAGCTCTTTACATTTTTCTTGAGAGAGGATCTTGCTAAGTCACTATATTGCCCAGGCTGGGCTCAAACTTGCAGTCTTCCAGCTTCAGTTTCCCAGAGTGCTGAGATCACAGATCTTTTTCTTTTTTTTAATTTAAAGAAAAAAAAAAGAAACAGAAAGAGGGTAGAAATAATACAAAATTTCAAAAACAAAACAAAACAAAAAAACAAAAATAATAACCAGTAAGAAATCACTAGTTGGTAATTACATATTTTCCTCTTAGAAGTAGTTGTTCAAGTTACAAAAGTAAAGCTACAAAGTGGACATTTAAACAGTGAGACTGCAACCAGTTCTGTTCATCTATCCAATAAAAACTTAGTAATACGGTTATCAATCCTACACACTTAAACATACATGCAGTTATATCCTTTAGAGTACTTTCTTTTCCTCTCTTTTTTTCTTTACAATAACTATAATCCATTCTCGTAAACTACTTAGAAGTTCTACACATGTATAAGTCTCTACATATATACCTAGCCTTTCTGTATTAGAGGGAGAAACAAATCAAAACAAGTCAACAATACAAATTCCTAGAGAAACAAGAAGTGAAAAGGACATATAAAACCACAATAGTAGGTGGAGATCACAGATATTCTTAATTTAAGCCATTCTAGTTGGCATGCAGCGGTGTCTCATTATGAATTTTGCTATTCAACAGCTTTACTGAGATGCACTTAACATGCCATATAACTCACCACTTTTTTTTAAAAGTGTGCAATTCAATGACTTTTAATATCTTTGGATATATGAGACCATCACCACATGATCAATTTCAGAACATTTTCATCACCCCAGAGAGAAATCATTATCCTCCAGTATGACTACCTCTCCAAGTCTTGATGACATTCATCTCCTTTGTCTCTACCATTTCATCTATTCTGGACATGGCACATAAATGGAACCACACAATATGTGGCCCTTTGGGAGTGGCTTCTCCTATACAACATGGTCTTCAAGACTCATGATATGTTCAGTCCTTGTACATTTGTTACCAGGAGTGGGATTTCTGTGTTATATGGTTGAAATGTTTAAGTGTTTGAAGAGCTGCCAGACTATTCCTCATGCAGCTGTTCCATTTTTCCATCCCCACCAGCAGTGGGTGCAAGTTCCATTTTTCTGTATTGTTATCAACACCTGTTACTGTCTGCAGTTTTTGTTCTTGCCAACCTAGTGGGTACAAGTGATTTTCATTGGCATTTTCCTGATGGTTAATGATGTCAAGCATCTTTCTAGTGCTTATTATATATCTTCTTTTAGGAAAGGTATATTCAGATCCTTTGCCCATTTTTGAATTGGATTATTTGCCTTTTTTAATATTGAGTTGCAAGCATTCTTTTATATTTTAGATACAAGTCTGTAATCAGATGATTACCAAAAAATTTTCCCCCATTTTGTGGGCTGTCTTTTCATTTTGTTGATTTGTATCCTTTAAAGCACAAAAGTTTTAATGTTGATAATGTCCAGTTTATTAAATTTTTCTTTTGTTGCTTGTGCTTTTGATATCCTACATAAATCACTGTAGTTTTAATTTGCATCTTCTTAATGACTAATGGTGTTTTTATGTTCCTAGCTGCCATTTGTATATATTCTTTGGTGAAATATCTGTTGCAATCTCCTACTCATTTTTAATTTGGTTGTTTTATTATTAAGTTGTAAGAGTTCTGTAGGTATTTCTAAGTCCTTTGTCAAGTGTACAGTCTGCAAATATTTTCTGTCTGGCTGCAGCTTGCATTTTCTTTTTCTCAAGAGCATCATTTGAAGAGCAAGTTTTTTTTTTTAATTTTAATGAAGTCTAATTTATTGACTTTTTCTTTTAAAGTTAATGCTTTTATTGAAATGTTTAAGATATCTTCGTGAGACTCAAGGTTATTAAGATTTTCTCTTATTTTATACTAGAATTCTATATATTTAGTTCTTATATTTAGGTCTTCAATCTTGTCCAAGTTTTTTTTGTTTTTTTTTTTTTTAGATTTTGTGTGGTCTAGGTCAAGGGTCATTCCTCTGTACATGGATATATAAGTTCAAAACTAACATTGAAATATGATCTTTTCCCTTATTGAGTTGGCTTAGGATCTTTGTCCAAATTCACTGGCCAGAGAAGTGGGAGTCTGCTTCTAGACTCTCCCTAGTTCTTAATTTATGAGTCTATGTTTTCATGGTTCTGCCTTGTCTCTATTAGTCTTGTAGATCATAAGCCTTCAAATCAGGTAATTTTAAGTCTGCCATATTTTTCTCTTTGACAATTTGGGTAGGAAAATTTTTCCTGGATGGGACCTCCCTGCATGTTGTAGCCTAAAACCCTAGGACCTACCCATTGAATACTACAGCTAGTCACTGGGATGACCAAAAATATCCACCACCAGGTTTCCAAGTGTCCCCAACAGGGACTGTACTCTACCTCCAAGAAAATCTCCTCCTCAAAGGATGAGACATAAGCTAGCATCAGCAGCACTAAGTGACAGAGGAAAAACAAGCAAACCTTTCCAAGCTCTGAGGAAAGTGATTTTTAACCTGGAATTGTATACCCAACCAAAGTATCAGTGAAGTATGTAGGCAAGATACATACTTTCAGACACAGAAGGACTGAAAGACTTTCTTACAGGCTGTCACTGGGAGAATTACTTGAGGGGGTACACTACAAAATAGAAAATGAATTCAAAAAAGAGTTCACGGGTCCAAGAAATAGTGGACCTGACCCAGAAGTGAGATGCCAAGAAATCCCCTGTGCTAGCGGAGCAGCAGCCAGGAAGCAGCCAGCCCAAATTACAACAGCAAGGCCAAGAGTTCTTAGGAGATGGTTTTTAAGGAGGAAAAAAATGAATTTTCTACAATAGACTGTAATAGTGAAAAGATGGAGCTCTTATTAACACCCTGAATAAATTAATTTATACGTAATATTGTTTTTTTTCTCTGTCCCCTCCTTGAAATTTTTGTTACTTTTATTTCCTTTGAGGTGCAAAGATCTTCTTTTATATCTCCCCCCCTCTTGCAATTAAATTTAAAGTACTTGGCCTTGAATGTGGGTAAGTATAATATTGGAAAAGCAGTTAATGGATTTCCTGGATTTTAGAATCTATCTGTACACGAAGTAGGGAGACCTTAACTAGTCACAGAATAGAATGCGTATCCAATAAAAGAGGGCAAAAAGGAAGTGGGGCAAAGACAGGGATGGAAGAGCAGAGGAAAGGGGGGTGACCTAGGTCCCTTCTGGGGAACAGTTGGAGGTTGGTAAAAGGTGGGGTGTCTCCTGCGGTGTTCTTGGCCTGGCACCAGCAGGGGAATGAGGATGGGGGAAGAGAGAGAGAAAGGGAAAGACAGAGAGAGAGAGAGAGAGAGAGAGAGAGAGAGAGAGAGAGAGAGAGAGAGAGAGAGAGAGAGAGAGAGAGAGAGAGAGAGAGA
>PVLA01007120.1:0-54969 GCA_004027455.1 Hydrochoerus hydrochaeris | reverse complement strand
GTGGCTGTGCAGACCCAGAAGAGGACCCTACTGTCCTCGAGGCACACTTGGAGCTGCTGACTCTGTGGAGTGGCTCCGCCTCCTGCAGGACCCAGTCCCAGGACAAGGGCTGTCTGTGGAGGGGAACATTGCCTGCATCTTCCAGGGGAGCGCTCACGGGCACAGGCAGCTTCCCACGAAGGTCTGAGCTGTGAGCCATCAGCTGCCAGCACACATCATGACAAGCCCTGTCCCGAAGAGGGAATGAGTGGTGACCACATCTCCAGAGTGCTCCTGAGAACCCAGAAGCTCGATTTCTTCCATCATGCACTGTGGAGTTTAGACAGGGACAGTGTCTGAGGCAGACACTGTCGGTTTTCTCTGACTGCTTTGTGTGGCCAAAACACCCCCGTCTGCCCCCGCTGTCCAATCTGCTGTTCTGATCATCGTATGCCTAAGTCAAAGGCTTCCATGTAGGGGGACTTTAAAAGATGCTGAGTCAGAGTCTGGGATGGAGGGTCCAAGAACTCAGCATACCTAGGAGCCAATGGTGTGGAGGAAAGCCAGGGATGCCAGAGGATGTGGCCACAGAGCTCATGGAACAGGGTGGTTGCTGGGTTGTGCAGGGGCATCATGCCCAGCCAGCACTGTGGCAGGTGGGGAGGGAGGCATTCCTTTGGTTCTGGTGGAGGGTGCTGGACGGTACCACCCTGACCTAGAGCAGGGAGCTGTGTGCAGCTGGGATCTTTGCTTCCCGTCTCTTCCTCTTCTTTACTCAAGGGAAAATGTTTTTGCTTTTGAATTATTGTCACTGTAAGGTTGGTTCAGCACTTGCTATATGCCCACCTCACTCGGGTCTGCAGTCTGCTTGCACAGGCTCTGAGGGCCACCACCCACAGTCCCTGGAGTCACACCACAGCTGGAACTTGGCCTTGCTGGAGACGCCGACACCATGCACATGGGTAGACAGGAGGGCTTAATTTCCGCTGTTCTGTTGTTATTTTTGTGGTACTGGGGGTGGAACCCGGAACTTTCACACTGCAATACATCCCCCAACTCGAGCCTTTTTATCTTGAGACAAGTTCTTGCCAAATGGCCAGATTTTCCAGACTTGGGTAGAACTTGCCATTGTTCTGCCTCAGCCTCCCAGACGGCTGGAATGAACAGGCTTGCACTACCGTGCCGGCTTTTCCTGCTATTATATTCTCACCAGCACCCTACTGTTCCCCAGGACTGGCCTTGCAACCTGGTGGGCCCAGTATAAAATAAAAACGCCACGTCTCTTGTTCAGAAAGTGAGGCCATCAGGACAGTCAGCAGAGCACTGACCCGAGCATGGGTCCTTTTGAGCATGGGTCTTGTGTGACTTCTGTGTCATGTGCCTGTAGGTGCCACTCACTCCAGTTTGGTCTCTCCAGCAGAATTCTAAGTGGGTAGGGGCCAATCTATTGTTCCTTGTGTCTCCAGAGACTGGGCACAGTTGATGCCCATCAATGAGCCATCCATGGTTGTTGAGTAAGAGGCCTCCCAAGTCTGGTGGGGCCAACTGTCCCCACCTGTGAGCAGGACGACTAGTTTTCATGGCCTTGCAGCTGATGGCAGAATCCTGTGACCTTCAGCTCTGGAGATTTGGCTGGAACTGCAACAACCCAGCATGCAGGAATGGAGGTCAAGGAAACCAGTAAATCAAGACAGATGGCAAGGCTGAGGTGGCCCCTCACTCAGTGTCTCTTGATGCCTATGGCAGAGAAGCCCAGGGAGAGGGTTGATAAGAGCAGAGAAACAGGTCATGCCCACCTCACCCTGGGGTCCCTGGCCCTGTGACTTTCTCCTTTGCTCAAGGTCCCAAGAAGCAGCAGACCCTAAGCAGTGCTGTGGTTCTAGGGTGGTGGGAAATTCCCAGAGTGCCCGGCCATGGCACCTTGTCACCTTGTCTGTGGTCACTATCTCCTATGCTGACCATGCTGGGAAGCTCCTGAGACCCAGGACTGCATCTATCCTCCTTCTACCTCAGGTCTCAGTGCCAAACTGGCCTGGCACCACCTGGGTACTCTGTCTGCTTTAGGACAAGGTGGTGAGTGTCAGAAAGAAAGGAGGCAGTGTGGAGAAGGAAATGCAGGTCAGCTCCAATCTACTGTCAGGGGCATGGAAAGGGGCACCAAAAAGATCCTGGGCATGAGCGGGGACCACCTGCCCCTCCCATCCATCGACCTTCCACTGTGGTCGCCCTAGACGTGTGACAGGATTTCAGTTGAATTAGCTTCACCCTCAAACCCTGGCAGAGACCATGACTGAGGCTCTAGCCAGGGCTTGCATGTCGAGTGACGCCTAGGCCACATACATCTTTTGGGGAAGCATCAGGTAAATTATAAAACGAGGGAATGGTAGAGTTGGCTGCAAAATGGTTGGTTTGTTTTAAGTGTTTAAAGCAAAATGATCCTTTTTACATATATGAAGGGGATAAAATATCATGGTGCTTTCATAAGGTAGTCACAGGATCTATACAGATAATACTATTTCTACAGCATGTCAAGTCCCTAGTAAAGGGGACCAGTTTCCAGCTGTAAATTTTTATCCAGAGGGATGTGTTTATAACATCATCCTGATATAAAAGTCTTTGGTGATACTGAGGATCCCAGTGAATGGGTCCCCATCATTCTCTCTGGCTTTACCAGGGGGTGTTCAAGGAGGGCTGAATGTTACTGAGAATTTCCCCAAAACTTGGATTCTTTTTCCCCAGAGAAGAGCCAATCAGGACACTGGAGAATAATCAGAGTGACATGTGTCTGTTGAGTGGCCAGTGAAAGAAGGGAGCAGGAGCCTAAGCTTTCACAGTGTATTCCCTCATACCCCAGTGAGCAAGGAAGGAAGATCATGTAGACTACAGGGACAGTGCAGGAACTAGCAGATAGGTGAATGAGCAGAATAGTTATGATTCTTCCAGAAGCATCCGATTTTGTAGCCAAGCCCCTCCCCACAACATCTGACCATATTCAGTCCATTTCCGGTTGCCATAGAAACTGTAAACATGGTGCCAGTGTGAAGGAACTTTACTATGGAAATGCAATACAATGAGATGGGAATGATGCTGAAGGGCAAAAACACTAGCTAAGATGGCATCCAAACCAGCTCAAACCAGTTTGGCCCTGCCCAAGCTAACCTTTTGTTTTGCAGACCCATTGGTCACAAGTCCTGTTTTTCCACAGAGTCCAGTTGCGCCTTATGACTGCTTGTGGCTGGGCACACCCAGTGCACATGCTTATCAAGGGCACTCGGGTCTTGGGCAGGGAGAGGGACACAACATAAAGTGCTTCACGCAGGCCTCTCTGTCGGAGAGAAGTGACATGCACAAATGCGGTTCTGGAGTGTCAAGTGCTAGGGGAACCAGGGCAGTGCCAGCCATAGGGAGGTCAAATCATCAAAATGTAAATAACAACTTTAGAAACGTTTGGGACATAGCTAAAGCTTTATCCAGAGGCAAATTTATAGCTTTCAATACATTTGCTAGAAAAAAAGAAACAGTGGATAAGCTAACTCTCACAAGTCAAGAGAACACGAATGATTTTAGCCCAAAGAAATTTGGAATATGAAAATTGTAAAGATTAAAGCAACGAAGAACTGTAAAATATTAAAACTGAGGATACAGGCTCAAAAAGGCAGAACAAATTGTTGTGGACTTCAGTGTCTAGCTTTAGGGGTTCACCCTACATGGGGGTCCATTCCTTGAGCCCTGGGGTGTTAGCTGAGTGTTCAGACAAGGGTCTTGGGTCTCAACAGCCTAGATGTCGTGGTGGCTTTAGGGTCACCTTCTGGTTGCAAGAAGGAAGGGACAGTCTGAAAAAGTTGTGTGTGCCTAGAAAGCAAACCCTGTTTTAACAGACCTAAAAAAAGGCTAAGTTCTCATTAAGTTTAGTACTTGTTTCTCTATTCACACTACCTAAACTCTTGGCTGATAGTATGAAGATATATTTTGCCGAATTTTGATGGGAGCTAGGAAAGGAAAGCAGATGAGAGTAGGGCCGCCCGCGGCGCAGAGCCAAGGGGTCTCCAGGGTGCGACGCGGAGCGTGCGTGAGGGGCGCGAGACGCAGGGCGCGGGGATACGCGGGGCACAGGGGCGCAGGGCGGGTCCCGGCAGGCGGCGCCCTCCTCCTCCTCCTCCTCCTCCTTTCCCTCCGCCTCCCGCGCTGCCGCTCGGCTCCCGCTCCCCCTCGCGTCGCAGCCGGCACTTTGCAAACTCCTCGCCCGCCGCGGCAGCTGCAGCTCCGCGCCCCGCCGGCCCGGCGCGTTCCCGGGGCAGGGGCAGCGGGCAGGGGCAGGGGCAGGGGCAGCGGGCAGCGGCGCGCGGCGGCGAGGGCAGCGACCGGCGCGGGAGCTCGGGGGCGGGAGCTGAGGCGGGGCCGCGCCGGCCCCGCGCCGCCGCGCCCCCCGGGCCGAGCCGGCGTCCCCGCCGCGCAGCCAAGGCCGCGTCGCCGCCCCGCCGCCCGCTCGCCTGAGGCGCGGCCGCCGCTCGGGGACCATGGCCGGCGCTGCCGAGCCCCCGGGCAGGGCGGCTGAGCACCTGCGGGAGCTGACCCGGATCGTCGCGGCGCAGCAGGGGCTGCTGGCGCGCCGGCGGCGGCGCATCGAGGAGCTGGAGCGCCAAGTGGCGCGGCTGAGCCGCGACAACGCCGGCCTGCTGGAGCGGCACCGGCGACACCTGGCCGCGTGCGCCCGCCGCGCCGACCCGAGCCCCGGGCCCAGCCCCGGACCACAACCGCTTGGCGCCGTCGCGGAGCTCGGCAGCTGCCTGGACAAGTAAGCGGGACCCGGGGCGCGCGAACTTCTTGAGGGGCTCTGCGCCCCACGGGCTGGACGAGGGGGGCTTGTGGCCGGGGTGGGCCATCCGTCAAAAGGCCCCGGGGCGCACGCGCGGTGGACCCCTGGTGGAGCGGCGGCCCCGACCTGGACCCCACCCCGGGCGCAGGCGGTTCCCGGGGCGCGGGGCTTCCACCCGCGGGCTCCGCGCGGACGCATAGACGGCGCGAGACTTGAGCTCAGTGACCGCGGGGCGCGCGGGCTCGGGCCGGGGGCCGCTGTCCGCGGACACACAGGGGCTCCGGCGGCGGCTAGACGGCGCCTGATCTGAGCGCAGCCAGCTCTGTTGGGGAGGGGGCCGATGGGTTTAGGTCCCGCGCTTTAGTGGGTCTGGGTAGTCGGCGAGTCGCGGACCCCCCTCCCCCCAAAGAACCTGCGCCGGGTCCACCCGGGACGCCTGGTGCTCCTCCCCCAGGACGCCTGTGTGTCTGGCGTCTTCCTGAACAGCCCGGGTTAATTCTCCGCCGCCTTGCTCCAGGATTACCCAGGCTATTGGGCTATTTTGGACCAAGGATTAAGCGGGGGCGGGGACAGGGAGGGACTCTTCCGCTGCCCTGGCTCCTGCGTTCCTGCTAGGAGCGTGCTGCCTAAGGGCCGAGCTCACCTCTTGAGTACTGGTGCCCAAACCTGCGCTCTGCCCCTCCCTGAGGGGGTGCGGGTGCCCATCTCGGCTGCAAGTGCCCATCTAGACTGGGGTGGTGGTGGTGAGGGGTCGCATGTAGAGGGATTCCTCTACGTACTGCATCCACTGCCTACCTCAGGGACCTCTGCCTTTGGGGCCAGTGGGGTTACACTGTGCTTTGACCTGAGTCAGACTAGAAAAGCACTGGGGAAGTGGGAGGGGATCCAGTCGCTGTAGCACAGGCCTCCTGCGAGGCTTTACGGAATAGGTGGTGGGAGAAGGAGTAACCTTGGTTCTGAAATTGGGGGGAGGGCCTCTGTTTCCCAGGATTGGGAGGCCAGGCATTGGAGAGCTGGTATTTCTGGCACCTAGGTGGGCTGCATCAGGCTGTGGTCCCGGGACAGAGGGCCTGCCACCCACCATCGTGGAGCATTGATTTTGGACAGTGCCACTGGGTCTGTAGCACTTTGGAGGAGGCTTGTAGGGTGGTCTCAGAATGGCTGAGTTTGGTGGCTCTTGTGTGGCAGGCTGGGGTGACAGTTTCCTACTTTCCATTTATCTGGGGTCAGGGGTGGGAAGCATGTGGATAGCTACTGACTGGTGCTTCGGAGGAAGTGGAGCCCCCACAGTCCCCTCTGCCCTCCTTTAGTTGCGAGATGCCACCCCTTAGCCCTTCCCTGGCAGGAGGTTGTGGGTCACCTGGTGCTGCCTGTGGGTGCCCTTTCCCCTAACCAAGGTTGGAATACCAGCCAGAGCTGTTCAAATAGAGTACCTGGTAGCCCTGGGAAGGGTCCACATTCCTGTTTTTATAGGAAACAGTGACACGCGTTGGTGGCAGACGTTTCATAGCACCCTTCCAGGGCATGGTTTCCTTTTTTCTCTTCAAAGTCACCCTCGATGACCAAGTGGAGTGAGGGGACAGGAGAATTCCAAGAGGTTGCACATCCTCTCTGTCCTGGGGAGTCCCCAGTGTCCACTTGGTCTGGAGCTGGGGATGTGAATGCTGGGTTTGTCTCAGAAGCCCCCAGCTCTGTGTCCATCTGGTTCTCTCTCTTTGAGATGCAGCCAAAGTCAGTGTCACCTTTAAGAAAAGCATAGTATCACTTTTAAGCAGAGCAGGATGACAGCACAGTGCTTATGCCACAGCCCAAGGCAGCTTCCACACTTGAATGTGCATGCTTTGAATCTGGGCATCTTTGCCTAACAGGAAATTCTAAACCAGGAGGTCTAGGGCGGACCAGAGCATCTTCGTGGGTAAGTTCCAGGGACAACCGCATACTGCTGGCCCTTGGGCCACACTGTGAAGAACCAGCATAGGAGCAAGACCCGGGGTGCCAGCCCCTTCACCTGCATCTGGTTTGGGAAGGGAAAGGCTGGCCCCTCCCCTCTGCTGGAGGCTCACACAGGTCAGCCAGGCCCATGCCTCAGACTGGCCTGCTTGTGAACTTGGGGTCCTGGGGCACTGGGGGTTGCTTGTCAAGGCCTAGATTGGGTGTGCCCACTGCTCATGTGGAGCAAGCTGATTGATGGGTGCATAATGAGCAAGGGGTTGCCAGGACTCTCGAGAGCTTTTATTAAGCACCTGCTGTATGCAGAACCATGCAGTGGGCTCAGGGACGTGGAGGAAGAGAGACAGAAGATAAATAGTCCCCCAGAGAGGAAGGAGCACAAGGAGATGAACTCAGTCCGAGGCCCGGCTCTGCACCCGCCAGATGATAAACATGGGGTGTTTCACACAGCTTCTGGGCTTGGCTTCCAACAATCCCAGCTGCCTCCTGTACCTTTTCTGGTTAACAGACATAAAGGACACAGGCACACAGGAGGTATTCTGAGCATGTCAGACTTGGCCTTGTCTGTCCCTTACTTTTGGGCCAGCTGAGTCCAGGCAGGAGGTGAGACTTTTAGGGCCCAGGGCAACAGGCATGGAGTGGGGAACGTGGGCTGTGGGGAAGGGCTTGGGGTCGTTTGCTGTGACTGAGTGTATACTTCTGCCAGAGGTGCAGGGTCACAGTCCCGTACAGGGGAACTGGGCTCCATGTCCCCTATGCTGGTGAGCCCACCCTTGGGCAGGGCTGCTGCCCACTTCCAGGGATCCTGGCTGGGCCCAGGGAGCATGCATAGCCAAATTCAGCCTGGCTGACCTGTTCTTTCTCAGCGTCCAGCCACTGGCCTGCATCAGAAGCCCTTGCCTGTGGTGTAGACAGAAGATACAGAGGTCCTTGCAGGACAGACAGATACAACTGAGGGCTCATTGAGCAAGTTTGTGCTGAGACCACAGCTGGCTTGGTATTACCTCACCCATGTGGTCCAGGCACAGGAAGCTTCCAAGCCCAGAGACTTTTAAACTTGTTTTTAAGAGACTCCTCATGCAGTCCTCTACTACTGTGGCAAAATGTGAATTTCTTAGCTTTAGGGGAAGACAGGAAAGAAATAAAGAAATACAGTGACTGAGCATGTCTTTGTTGACTTGGAGTTAATTTTTTTTTTTTTTTTCCTGAGACAGGGTTCTCTCCTGGCCGTAGTCCAGACTGGCCTCAAACCCATGGCAATCCCCCTGGCTGAGCCTCCCAAGTGCTAGTAGGATAACAGGTGTGCAGGACCACACCTGGCTTGCTTGGGGTTATTTGTTTTTGTTTGTTGTTGTTGATTTCTTCTGACCTCAGCATTGGTAGAGGCTAGATGATGGTAATCTGTGTCTAAATCTGCCCTCCTCTGGCTGGAAGCCAGGGCATGTAAGGGTCGGATCTGTTGAATGACTGAAGCCAAGAAGGGAAGGGTTGATGGAAACCACCATGTTTTCCTTTGAATTTCCCATGAAACTTCCACCAATACCACTGTTACTGATGATTGCCCAGAACCAAGCAGGGGAAGGTCCCTTATGCCCACATGAGTCTAAGTTTTTGGATTTGCTAACTCATTTAATCATCTTGTCACTCCTGCCAGGCAGGTATAGTTGCTGTTCCCATTGTACAGATGTGAAACCTGAGAATCAGAAAGGTCATGTGGCTTGCTGAAGCTCTGGGTTTGGGCTGGTGGTAGAGCCAGGATTTGGACTCAGCCTGTCTCCTGATCTCCCCCACTGGTGCCTACCTGCCCTTCCCACTGTGTGATAATCAGGTCACCCCTGTGCTGAAGGAAGCCCAGCATGCAGGGCTTTGCTCTGCCTCATGGAATCAAGTCAGCACAGCAGGATCCGGTGTCACATGAGGTGGCAACCTGGAGAGGCCAAGGATTGAAGGAGATGATCCCTTCTAGCCTTTGATCCTCCCAAGACTCTCTGCAGAAGTAAACATCTGCCTCCAGTGGCCAGGGAGGGGCCCAGAGGCACAGCCTCCTCTTCTTCGCTTTCTTGTCCCCTGCAACCGTGAAGGGCTGTCACATCACATGTCACTCCACTCCTGAGCTTGGAGCTGGTGACTCACTCTGGGGGAGGTTTCCAGTGGCATTCAGTCTCTGTTGACTTTCCAAACAAGCATTCTTCCCAGCTTTGTGGTGACATTAACTATGACGATGGCACCTCATTTCAGAGGCATGCTGGGGCCAGCCAGAGAAGAGGGGGTGGCAGGACAAAAGTGGATTGTCCTAGTGGCAGCAGGCTGGTAACACAGAGAACCCTACCTAGGGGGTCCTGGCCCAGAACCTGTGAGATGGGCGCTCTTCCTCAGAGTGGCGGGGGAGGATGAAAGTGGGACTGAGAAACTGGGGGCCCTGGGGATCATTTCCTGTCCTCTCTAGGAAGATCAGGGTCTGGGGAGAGGCTGAGAGGGCTTTTTCATGACCCGTGAGTGGGGGAGAAACTGGTGGCAGGAGACACAGCGTTCATGTTTTCGTGAAATACTATTCTTGTTCTCTCAGCCAAGATAACGTCTGTATCCAGTGCTGGGGAGGATGTCCCTCTGTCAGGAACACGCTGCACCTTGCTTTGGGATACTGGTCCTGCTTGGACAAAATGTATTCAACGGGAAGGGAGCAGAGCGAGCCCTTCTTATTTTCCAGCAGATGGTAGAGTCCACAGAACGAGGAGGGAGTGTTTCTCCGAAGCTCTCTCCCAGCCGTCTGACAAGCTAAGCAAATTATTATTTTACAACCTGGAAAATAAATCAGGGAACACTTCTTTATCTCGCTGGGGTTGAGGAGAGCAAGTGGCAGCGCATGTGAAATGCAGGTTTGCCCTGGACAGGGCGCGGGGCCCTGTGGAGATCATGGTCCTCAAGGCTTTCCTGTGGGACTCGCAGGGGGAGTATGAGCAGTTGGTTACAAGGAGGCCTGGAGTCCGGTGTTTGGGGACACTAGCATGTTTTTGGTCAGCTGAGTGGCTGTTTGTGAGGCTGTTTCCTCTCTGACATTGTTTTAACAGCCGATCAGGTCTTTGGAGCTGTTTTTCCTTTTTTTTTTTAATGAGAGAGCAGTGCTCTGTCTGACTTGGGAAGTGCACCATTCTGTGCTTGTCAGGGTGTCATCCGTGTAATTGCCATCGAGCCACGGGAGAAACACGGGCAAGCCAGGCGTTCATCAAGAACCCAGCCCGGGCAAATGAATTGACCTCACTGAAATGGAGCAAAAGCTACACGCCAGGAAGCTGTGAGGCCGTTAAAGATCAGTGGGCCCCAGTCTGCTGCCCCCCACCCAGTGCAGACCCAGGCCAGCCTGCAGTTGAAGACGCCCCTGATGTGAAGCTGGCTTCACCAAGGCATGGGACTAGGAATCCCAGACAGCGAGGCCTTTGCAGTTTCAACCCTGCTCCTCCGTAGGGCTGGTAGTTCAGAAATAGGCAGGGTCACCTGACCCAATCCTACAGATATTAAGTGCTTCTGTTTCCATCAGTAAAGTGCTGTGGCCTTGACTTTGGTCCCTGCCCCCTCTGGCTGCCCTGGCCTTGCTCTGGGGACCCACCAGGCCTCCCTGTGACTGGCCCTAAGCAGTTATCCCTGCCCTGGAAGTGGGCTTGCAGGGTGCAGCCCCTGCCTCAGCCACTTCCGGTGCCTTGGAATTCACAAGTGAGCTCAGTGTGTCTGATTCACCGTCTCTCCTGGTGACAGGTGAGGGAGCTCAAAGGCAGGAACTGCCCGTGGTATTTGCCAAGGTGAGACTCCAGGGAGGGAACTAGGCTACTGCGAAGGCTTTGGAGGATCCTTTCTACCCCAGTGTTTTTAAACAGGCAGGAAAGTTGAAAGCACTATGCAGAGCAGAACACCCCTCCTCCACTCTCCCACCAGGTTCTACAATGCAGATTTTGCGGTATTTGCTTTATTGCACGCAGTGCCGCTCTTGAGGGTGCTTAGAATCATGTGGATGAGGACCGCATGTTTGTGGAGCGCCTTGGGTGTCCTGGGGTGCTGGCTCAGCGCAGCAGACATGTGATCGCCTCTTCCTTTCTTCCCCCTAGGCAGGGTTCTTGTCTCAGGTTAGGCAGCTCTGCGTGCTTGGAGACAGAAACCTTGCCTTGAGCATGTCAGGGAGGGCGGGAAAGGGGTCTGGGGGTGTGCAGCCCCAGCGCAGGAAGCAGATAGTCATACAAGGACATCGGCAAGGCTTCCCAGGAGATGGGACATTGGAGCTGGGACTTGAGGACCAAGGTGGATGGGCCAGCCCCTGATGTGTGTTTGCGCACGCTGAGTGTGTATGGGTGAAAGGTGCCCTTGGCAGGTGTGGCAGGTCTGTGAGTGGAGACAGATGAGCCAGGAGGAGTCCAGGCCCAGAACAGCCCAGGGCTGTTACCGCGCTTAGAACCCAGATTTCAGATGTGGAGGGACTGAAAGTTGTGGTAAGAGTGAGTTGTTCCCGCCCAAGCTACACCTTGTTTTTGAAATGCTTGGCTTTCTCTCTTGGGGACCATACACAGGGTAACAGGACAGAAAGCCTACAGTTAGGCCCCTAAACTTAGACTGTTTTAATTCTAATAAAGCCACAGCAGTAACAGCCTTTTCTAGGTGCTCAGTGTTGGGGGTGGACTCCATAGTGTCCCTGTTACTGCTCTCACCCTGTGACAGCTGTGAGTTTTGTCCTCCCATTTTTCAGACAGGAAAACTTTGAGCTCAGAAATGTGGAGCAGTTTGTCTCTGCTACAGCCCCCTGGTGGTGGAAGTGAGATTTGCACCCACGTCTGTCTGAGGTTCCTGCTCCTCCTCCTCTGTACCTTCTGTGTCCCCCTGGCCAGAGCAGCCACAAAGCTGCTTCTGGCATGGTGCGACTGCCCTGAGAAACTTTTAGAGCTCTTTCCAAATATGGCCTGGGCCACTTACGCAGAATGAGGATCTAGGGTGAACTCCAGCGTTGCCACCCACCCAGAGCATCGGAGGGGTCACCTGTCTGGCCACAGGGAGTGCGGCTTGCTAAGGGCAGCAGGCAGGGCTTCTTCTGAGGTGTAGAACTGCAAGGCCGGGTCCTCTCAGTCCTTTGCAGCCTGCCTAAGGGGTGTTGGGTACTATGGGGATACAGTGCTGTGCTCGGTGAGATCCACTGCTTGGGGACAGCTTCATGCTCTGGCCTGCAGTGTCGAGAGCCAGGACCTAGGGGCCCTTATAGGGCGCGGCTTGCAGAGGGCCTGCACGGGTCTGTAAGCAGCCTGAAGTTGTGTGGGGGCAGGTGAGGTAGTGGGTGTGGAGCCCTGAGGTGAGGTGAGGATAGAGCAGAGCTGGCAGGGCCATGGAGACTCATGAGGGAGCTCGGTGATAATCTAAGGGGACAGGAGGAGTCCTGGCAGGTACAGAGTGGAGGAGGAGGCTAGTGTACTTGGGTATTGGCAGGACCTCTGCCTGGGGCAGGCAGGGACCAGAGAGATGGGGGCTGTGGCAGTAGACCCCACAGGATGAGGCGGGGCATTCTGGGAGTCTGCAGGTGGGCAGGGGCACACAGGTGTTGGATAAAGGAACATGATTTCCACTGTCATCCCATCCCCAGTCCAGATGGGAAGGGGATGTCACATCTTGTCCAAGAAGGAAAGAATCTGGATGGGACTTTGATGTCCACTCTGCTGCCTGCAGAGGATCTGGGAACAGTGAGTGAATCAGGGAGGGTGATGTCCCTGGGTCCTGTTCCTAGCTCGCCACGCCACGGTCTGACTGTGTGTCCTCTGGCCATTGGGTCAGCCTCTCTGTGCTCTCGTAGTTTGCTCCTGTGTAAAATAGGGTCATAAAACGTTTCTTACTTCTAAAGGTCAGTCCTGGGTGTACCCAGATGCAAAGAGCGACCCGTGCTTGCTTGGCTCCTTCCCTCCCTGTCTCCCTTCCTCCCTCCATCCTTTCCTTCTTGTACTGAGGATTAAACCCAGAGCACTCACAATGAACTATGTCCCCAGTCCTTTTTAATTTTTTGTTTTTTAATTTTAAGACAGGGTCTCACTATGTTGCTAAGTTGCCCAAGCTGGGCCCATACTCGTAATCCTGTCTCAGCCTCCCGGAGGGCTGGGACTACAGGAGGTCGGTACCATGCCTGGTGCCACCTGCTAACTTACATTACTGCTGTTCATTCTTTGTAGGCTGAGAATACATTTGAATTTAGAGAAAAATCCCAGGGTTTAAATTCTGATGATGTGGTCATTGAGTGGCATCTATTACCTGTTATCCTCTTTGTGTTCTGCACATTTAACGTGGCCAGTTTCAGATCTAGCCTTTGTGACATGTTCCATCTGCATCCGTGAGCCCTCAGCCACGGTCCCTTTGCACGTTTTTGAAAGCTGGAGAGACTTCATATTCTTAAGACTGAGTGGAGACTGCATATTCTTTGTCCCCATAAAAAACCATGAGCGTTGAGAGTGTCCTTTTCCCTCCACAGCCCACCACCTGCCCAACTGCCTGATCTCTGGGAGGCTCTGGCAGGTTAAAACAGCCCATCTCCTTGGTGGCCTTGACCACCTGTCCAGTCTCTCCCCAGCCAGCCTCCCGGGACCTCCTATGAGCCTGGTGCTAGTCTAGGACTCACCAGATGCCTGTGCCAGGGCTTCACCACCACCCACCCCTCTGCATTAACAGATGATCCTGCTGGGCTCAGCCAGGCCCAAGTTAACTATGGGAGCAGTGATATTTTTCAAAGTCTGAGCTGTTGTATGAATACATTTCTTCCCACTTAGGGGTGAAGGTAAGGGATGATTCTTACAGCCCATAGTCAATATAAGGAACAATACCGGCTGACTGTTTGTTATAGTAATCGCTATAACTGTGAGGTAGGGATCATTATTATCCCATTGTGCTGGTGGGGAAACAGGCACAGAGAGGAAAGGGGGTGGGAAAAATGGAGGTTTGAGCAAGGATTCACCATGCATTTTCCCACCAGCGTGGACATCTGGACATTTTTAGGAAACCCTTCTAACTTCAGTCCGCTGCGTGTGGAGAACACACCTTGTGTGATTTCAGTCCTCCCAAACTTAATGAGGCTCAAAGAGCTACATACATCATATTACAGTGATCCATGAATACCCCTGTTTATAGCAGTGCAATCTATGATAGCTAAACCATGGAATCAGCCTATATGCCCATCATAGATGCATGGATAAAGTAAATGTGGTGTTACACACAGTGGAGTAGCACTGTGGCATAAAGAGGGATACACTGGAGTCATTTGTAGGAAAATGGATGCACCTTAAGACCATAATGCTAAGTAAAGAAAATCAGACACACAAACTTCAGTATCACAGTTTCTCTTATGTAAGAAACCCCAAGTATCAATAAAGAGGGAAATAAAAGTTAGATAACAGGAAGTAGGGATAGTGATCTTTCTTAAATGGGAAGTAAATTAAAGGATGGAGGGAGGAGAGGGAAAGGAGATGAAAAAAGGCATTGAGCCATGTTTTGTACATGTGCCAAGTCCGCACAAGGCATGTAATCATCATGTACTGCAGACAGGTAATAAAAAGCTTACTGAGGCTCATTAAGGTCTAAGGTAAGGTCTGTCTTGGAGAGCGTTCTGTGTACACTAGAGAGGAAAGTATATTGTGCTGCAGGGTGGAGTGCCCTGTGTATGTAGATCAGGTCCAGCTGATTTTAGTTCTGTTTTCTTGGTGATTTTCTGGTGAGTTGTTCTGCTCGTTTTTTGAAAGTGTGGCACAGATGTTCCCAACTACTTATCCTTGAAACCCTGCTTCTCTTTTGGTTTCTGTTAGTCTTTGCTTCATGTCTTTTGAGGCTCTGTTTGTTTTGCTGTATGTGTTTATAATGGCTGTTTCTTGATGGATTGAACTTTTTATCATTGTAAAATGGCCTTCTTTGATCAGTCACAGCATTTTCCTTGGAGTCTCATCTGATATCAGTATAGCCACTCTCAGTTACTGTTTGCAATGGGATATCTTTTTCTATCCTTTAATTTAAACCTATTTGTGTCTTCCCCAGATCTGAAGAAGGAGTCTCTTGTAGACAGCATGTAACTAGATTAAATGGTTTTTAAAGTTCATCCTGCCAGAGGTGCCACAGAGGTCTTTTGATTTGAATGTTTAACCCACTTACATTTGTATCAGTGTAACTCTTGATAAGGCAGGTTTACATACACGGTTTTGTTGTTCATTCTCTGTGTGTCTTAAGTCTCTTCTGTTCTTCCCTTATGTCTTTCTTTTGTGTTCAATAAGTATTTTCTAAGGCAATATTTTACTTTTTTTGTTTTGTTTTAGTTCATAGAGGACTTTTAGAACTTAATGAAACACCCCAATTTTCCTCACCTGGAGA
This sequence comes from Hydrochoerus hydrochaeris, assembly GCA_004027455.1. Taxonomy (NCBI): domain Eukaryota; kingdom Metazoa; phylum Chordata; class Mammalia; order Rodentia; family Hydrochaeridae; genus Hydrochoerus; species Hydrochoerus hydrochaeris. The sequence continues at coordinate 39,860 of PVLA01007120.1, read as the reverse complement.
GAATGAGAACAGATCAGGGACTGGACAGGCAACCTTGGCCAGGAGGCACAGGAATGGCAGACCCATTGAGAAAGCTACAGAGCTGAGTGTAGATCTATGACATGTTGTGTGGGCATCAGGCAGTAGCCCAGTCCCCCCTGGGCACTGACAGAATAAACTGATTCTCTTGACGGGGAGGACATGAAAAGAGTTGAGACGTGTTATGTGTATGTGATAATTTCCCATGAGAAATGTAATCATTATATACTGTAAATATGGACTAATACAAATTTTAAAATGAAAAATATGGTTATGTCTGCTGTTGCTATCAAAGGCCTTGGCTCAGGTTAGGTTTTAAAAGACTATTGAATCAGTAAATCATTCAGTCGCTTATGAGGCTGAATGTCCTGGTTATTTTTGCGATATAATAATTTAAAATTTATAATCAAACCACCACTTTACTCTCTGTCAAGATTTTGTAGATCAGAGTTTGGACAGGGCTTGGCTGGGTTGTTTTCCATTTCCTGTGTTGTTAGGAGAGCTTGCTGTATGGCACTCAGCAGGCTCGGAGGGTCTGGATTGCCTTTGCCCATGGGCCTGGCCGGGGAGAGGTGTCTGGCAGGCTGGACTCAGCTGGGCCACCTGATGGGAGTGGCCTGTGTATCCAGCCAGCATGGTGGACTCAGGGGAGTCAGGTTTCTTCCATGGTGGTCTGAGGTCCCCAGCCGAGTGTTCTGAAAGGTCCAGATGGGAGATGTGAGGCTTCTTTGTAAGTTGCCCTTGAGGATCCCACATCCTGCTGGCCAGGTAGATGACAGAGTCAGCCCAGCGTCAATGAGGAGGAACTCCCTTGGGCAGCAGGAGCAAAGATGTGCAGAAATCTTTAAGCTCCCATGTCTGGGTTGTTGAGATGTGTGGTCAGCTCCTCTTCCAAGGCCTGTGAGCTCTTCTTGCCCTGGGGTCTAAGGCAGGGCCCAGTTCCCAGCTCTTGCTGCATGGAGCCGAGCACCGTCCCACCCCTGCTGTGAGGAACTACCCATGGAGGGTCACTGAGTTAGGCTTCTGTGACTGTGACAGGGTCAGTGTAAGGAGGAAAGGTTGATTTTGGCTCATGGAGCTTTCAGTCTGTGATTGGTTTGGGGCCTGTGGTGCCACATCTGGTTGTGGCAGGAGGGCACGGGGAGCAGTGTTGCTAGCCTCTTGGCAGCCAGAGGCACAGAGAAAGGAGGAAATCAGGTCCCTCTGTCCTCTTCAAGGCCACACCCTTGTGACCTAAACGCCTGTACTAGAAGCTTCCCTGCTATGGGCTCTGGCTCCTCCCTGCAGCACCTGGGCTGGGGCCAAACCTTTACCCCGTGGGCCTTGGTGGCCACTCCAGAGCCGACCTGGGGTGGCCCCTGTGGGAGGTGGTATAGCCTCAAGGGCTGGCACCCACGGCTGATGATGTTTCCCGGGCCTGGGGCTTGGCCTGTGCCCCGGTTGGGGAACTGGGACCCACTAGGGTCCCTGCCCAGTCACTTTGGAATGTTGCCATTCTTGTCTGCATCCCCCACGCTCTGAGCTATATTTTTAACTCTTGCCATATGGCGAAGCAGCCAAAACATCCCGGGAGGAGAAAGGGAGTCTGGGGAAAATCATCACCATGGACGCAGTGTTGACAGCCGCAGTCACTGGAGTCCTGCGTGTGCGTTCCCACCTCTTCCCCTGGCACCGAGGACGTCAATAGCAGCATCACTCCTGGCTGGAGCTGGTCTTGCGCAGGGTTTGGGAGCACTGAGAAGACCCCTGTCCTGCCCAGGGGATGTCCCCGTGGTAATGGGGCCCCAGAGGGGGTGGGGGAGCCATGGAGAGTGGAGAGCCCTTGCCCACGTGTGGCAAGCAGGCAGGTGTATGTGCTCTTGCCCCGCACTTCCTCCTCCTGTCTCTTTCCAGGTCACCTTTCCCAGTGCTGCGCTTTTAGCATATCTCCAAAAAGTCCATGCCTTGGACATTTAATCCCCAGATTCCTATGTTGAGGGTGTCTGGAGGCAGAGCTTGTGGCCCGTGATCAGGATGAGAGCAGGTCAGGAGGGTGTTACCAGTGGCTTTACAAGACCCTGTGTGTCTCTGTGTGCTGCCTTCATCACACCACCAGCGCCGGTGCCCTGAGATTTCCCAGCCTCCAGCACAAGAAGTCACATGAGCCTCTATTTTGCATAAATTGTATCGTCTCAGGCATTTGGTTATGGCTACAGAAGAGGGACCAGGGCAGCCACAGACACAAGCCTTTGCCCGCATGCCCTCTCTTGCTCACCAACCCATCCTGGTTGGGGAGTGCCTGCTGGTTGATTTGTCCGCCCATACCGTCACACACCCCACAGTGTTCTCTCTGCCTGGAAGGCCCTTCCCACACTTGGATCCTGTCTTTGGTACACGCCTGTGAGAACGAGTTCATATCCTGTCCCTTTCTTGATTTTGGATTGAGGGTGTATGGTGTTCTGGCGCCGGAGCCTCCTGTTTGGTCTCACAGGCATTGACCTGGGATGCCAGCCTCTCCCCTTCTCTGGGTAGACAGGAGACACCCACTACCCTTCTCATGCCCGAACCCCAGTGACCTGCTTATATCAAAATGACACACTGAGACATATTTCACATGTACCCATGATGGTCATGGGGGCAAAACTGGAGTGTCCACGTTGGGGTGTGTGGGGGCCATGATTCTTTGAGGCCCAAGTGCCTCATCACATGTGATAGAATTGTCTGCTTCCTCATCCTGTTGCTGGGCACTTTGACGAGACGCCCAGCATCAGTCCAGTCGCATCAGTGCACGATGTATAAAAGCATAAAACCACTTGGCTGTAGGCTCTGTGCTGAAACTTGTTTCCAAGTAGGGGAGCCTCATCCGAAAGCCTGTGGCTAGAGGCACAGCTCAGAATCTGAGCCTTTTGTTGCACGCATGAGCCCATTCCATATGCATATGTGTGTGTATAGGTTGCATCTCCAATACAGACATATACACACACACAGAATAGTGACCAGTGGCTTTGGACATAGCTGAAGGTCCACTATTTCTCCTGTGTAGGGCAGCCACCTTCCTGGCACATCAGTGTCCACTGGGAGATGAGCTGGAATGAGCATATGTTGAGCAACTGTTACATGCTAGTGTATCCTTTTTTACCCACATAACCCCCATTTCACAGATGAGAAAACTGAGGCCAACAAGGTGAAGCCTCTTGTCTGAGGCTATGCGATTGGTAAGTGGCAGGGCCAGCTGTAGACCTGATCTGTGTGTCTCTGAAACCCTTCTCTCATGCCCCCCAGGAGCCTGGAAGCTCCATGCCAGGAAAGGAGAAGATGGGTAGAGGGAGTGGCAAGTGACCCTTGTGTTTGTGAACCTTGCTGGCTTAGGGCACAGGGCAGCTTGGGGTGGACAGTGCTGCTTCCTCACCAACTTCCAGATTGTCACTCACCAGGCACCAAAAATTCTACCTTCCTGGCTGGAGGAGACAAAGGGGGACAGGTTATTAGTCCATTGAGACAACAGAATATCTACTTTGTGTGGACATTTCTTTTGTAAAGAGTCATTTCACGGGCTGGGGATTTAGCTCAGTGGCATAAGCGCCTGCCTGGCAAGCTCAAGGTCATCATGAGTTTGATCCCCAATACCCCCCCTCCCAAAAAAAAGAGTTGTTTCTTTGATCTCCTTATTGAACTGGCTCTTCAGGTCTGTCTTGGTGCGTGCCAGCTGTGGTGACAGAATCCTGGGGTTTAACAGTGCAGACGCGATTGCTGTCAGGTCTAGGGCCCCAGGAAGCCAAGGTCAAGGCACCAGTAGATTTGTCCCCAGCGCACTGTCTTCTCAAGGCACAGGATCAGGGGCTTGTGGGTACCTCTTTCTAGCAAGAGTGGCTCCCCCATCATGACCTGACCCTGGCCCCTGTTCTAACCCATCACCTGGGAGATTGGGACCTCAGCTTTTGAATTTGGGTGATTCGAAGGTGCAGACCAGGTAGGGTCCTCTGGATGGGATGTAGGTGGGAGGGGTGGGGCTCAGCTGTGTGGCTGGCCACTCTGTCCTTTGGGCACACAACCTGGTAGGTCTCTTCTTTCCTAGCTGGAAAAATCACCTAGCTGGAGGGGCGAGCAGAGAGGGGTGTCAGGAGGGGTGAGAAGGCCCAGTCATCTCAGTATCCCTTCTATGATGTTCCCTGGGGACTCAGGATGCTCCACATGTGGGATCTAGCTGTGCCCCTGGGAGAGAGTTGGCTTTTTACTTCTTGAGGTCGCAGCATCTGCCTGAGTTCACAGTTTTGTCCCAGAATCGTTCTCCTTTGCTTGACTTTGATTGACCTGAACTGCACAAACAAACCCCATTTCCACCCCACCGCTTCTCTGCTGGCTTGCAAGTCTTTGTGAGCTTCCTGTACCCCCTAGTTTAGCAAGAATAGCTTTGGGCTACAGGCTCCCCCTAGCTCACCGTGCTGCAGGCTAAGTTTGGCTGCTTGTCTGCAACAGGCTGAGCTTGGTCTGGAGAGACTCACACTTGGTCCTTGGATATTTTCCAGCTGCACAACCTCAGAGGAAGGCTCAGGCCCAGGCTGCTATACCACATGGAGGTCAGGGATGGTCACTGGGATTGATTACTGTCACCTCTTGTACCCCAGTGTGCCAAGTGCACCTTGCTTCCGACAGAGTTGCTGAGAGGTGGGTGTGTATGTGCAGGGCTGGCTGTGGTGTGGGCTGTTTTCTGAGCATACTGGGCTGTTTCCATCTGGAGCGTGGGAGCCATTACCTCCCTGGAGGGCACACTGGGCATGCAGGGGCACACCTGGTTTGTGGTTCTCAGATGGAGAGGGTGCGATCAATGGAGGGAGAGACCAAGAGTCCAAGATGAAGAGAGAAACATGCCCACAGAGAAAGACAGAGAGCGAGAGACAGAGAAGGGAAGAGAGGGATGGAGAAAGAAGGACACAGCTGGACAGCGCTCCCCAGAGAGCCAGTGGCCGACAGGTACAGGGAACCTTGCACATCTACCCTCCCTCTAGTCCCTTTCTCTGCCGTGCCGACTGCATCATTAATGTATTCATGTATTCACTCACCTGACAAGCCCTCACTGAGCAGCAAGCACCAGCCTTTTCCCAGGGTGACGCTAGGGCAGAGTCAGGCCCCCGGTGGTATCTGGGGTGCCAGCCTGGAGGAAGCAGGGGAGATGGTTCTGAAAGGGAGCTTGAGACGGGTGAGGATCCTTGCAGGGATCAAGGTGAGACCAATGTGGGACAAGCAGTCTGAAGCCTCCCCCTGCCTCTGCCTCCCCAGTGTGGGCCAAAGGGAGACCTCGTGCTTTCCACCGGTAACCACTGGGCCTAAGCTACCGCTTATTCCTGCTACCAAGATTTGGGAACCAGTCTGAGTGTCCAAAGCAGAATGGCACCAGGCAGCCAGGTGACCGGCATGGAGCTTGGAGAGCAGAGGAGGACGAGGCTGTGCTCTGTGGAGCCCCGGCTTCAGTGAAGGCAAATTTCCGACCAGACTTCCTGGGGTCACCAGCCCCTAACGTGTCTCAGAAGCCAGCAGCTGTGGGGCTATATATATCCACTCCAGCAAATCTTTTGATCTTGACAATCTTGTACAAAGCTGGTGTGGTGCCGGCTTTTGCACATGGGCCTCCCAGGCCACCAGTGCAGGGACAGGGACACGAATACAGGAGGCAGACGTCATCCATACCTTCAGTCTAGGGATCTGGGCTCCTGCCTTTCTCTCCTTGGGGCAGGGGCAGCACTGGCAGTAGTTGAGCATCTGTGGCGTGCCAGGAACTTTGTTTTCATTGGAGGGCTGTTTCTTTTATTTTTAAAACTCGTAGGAGCCTCACGTGGTGATGGCACACACCTGTTATCCCAGCACTCTGGAAGGCTGAGACAGGAGGATTGCAAGTTCAAACCCAGCATGGGCACTTTAGTGAATTAGTGAGAGCCTATCTCAAAATAAAAAGCTGGAGAGAGGGCTGCAGTGTATTTCAGTACGAAGGCCTTGGGTTCAGTCTTCAGTAACAAAAAATTGTGCTAAACAAAATTTGCCTTTTTAAATGTGAGGTTCACTGGCATTAAGTGCGTCTGTGTTGTTTCTTGCCACTGCCCTCCGCCTGCACCCAGCACCCTGCACCGTTTTCCTTCCCCTGGAAGCGGAGCCGTGAGTGCTGACTCCTGGGGCTGGCCTCTTTCCCTCAGCACAGTGTCCTCAGCTTCTTGCCCAAGGGGCCTGTCTCAGGGTTTCCTTCCTTTTTAACTTGCTGCTCTTCCATTGTGGACACCGATGCCTGCTTATCCGTGCATCTGTCCAGGGACATGTGGGGCTGCTCCCTCTCAGCTCTTGTCAGTGGTGCCTCTTGTCAGTGAGCATGGGTGTGCAAGCCGCGTGCCCAGAGTGGGATTGCTGCGGCAGGCGTGATTGTCAGGTACATTATTTATTTTTTTGACTTTTTGAGACAGAGTCTCATGAAATTGCCCAGGCTGTCCTTGAACTCATGGCAGTCCTCCTGCCTCAGCCTTCCAAGTGCTAGGATCACAGCTGTGTACCCTGATGCCTAGGTTCTTTGAGATACACAGATTCAACTCACCGAGGTAGATGGTGCTAGCTGCATCTTATAGGTGAGGAAACTGAGGCAGAGGACTGGTGAGATAAAACTTGGGGTGGTTCCAGGGTAGCGCTTGTCTTTTTGTGCATGGCTATTCTTTTATTTGTTTTTGTGACAGAGTCTTGCTATGTAGTCCAGGCTGGCCTCGAGCTCTCCTCCTGCCTCAGCCTCCTGAAAGCTGGACTATAGCTGTGTGCCACCACGCCCTGTCCCGGTGTGGCTCTTATCTAGACAAAAATGCTCTCACTCACTTTTTTTTTTTTTTTTTAAATATTACAACTTTTTATTGTGAAAATTGATTTTCAAATAGATGCAAAAATAGAGTGAAATCACTGTCAGTGTCATCATCCAGCTTTCTCCATTACGATAACTTTACATCCGGATCTCTTCTCTTCCCTGTCCTTCTGCCCCCTCCCTTTCTTCCTTTCAGGGGTCTCTGCCCTTAGGGGCCTTTCCAGGTCTCCGGCTGTGCCCACCCCCACCCCGCAGCCCTTCTGGGCTGCTGCTTTCCCTTTGCAGCACACTGCTGGGGATGTGTCACCTTTGCTCATTAGCAGTCGCTGAGGAGAGTCCTGTTGGCTGGATGGCACGGCTGGCCGGCAGCACACAGTGGGCTCTCAGGTCGTCCGTCACAGCACCCTGGGGCCAGGCATTCTCTTGTTTCCTTGCTGGCTCTGCGGGCCCCTTGGTTCCTGCTAGCACTGGTGACAAACCTGACAACACAGCCCTCTGCCCGGCTGTGTCTGTCCCTGGGCCTGGTGGCCTCTTGCTCCATAATGCCTGGCCCTGGCTCAGGGCTGGCAGTGATGAAGTCCCCTCTGGTTATTACCTGGGCTCAGGGGCCCCTGATCACTCTGTGCTGCTGACACAGTGCCCCCTGCTACAGTCTGCAGGAGTCCTCCATTCCTGCCACCCACAGTGACTGATGGCTGGGCCACTTCCTCCCTGCCTGACCCCCAGTGTGGAGGGTTGAGCAGATCGTGCTGCCAGAGCCGGGCATTTATCATTGCACCGGCCAAGGCCTCTCCCGCTCTGCCCATTTATCCTGCGTCTGTCCACCATCTCTACCCTGACACTGTGACTTTCTCTCCTGCTGTACCAGTGTCCTTGTCCCTGTGTGCCCTCACTCAGTGTACTCTGACTGTTCTGTCCATACTGGGGACTGACCCCCTGCCCACTTTATCTTTTTTTGTTTGGAGACAAATTCTTGCTAATTTGCATATTCTGGGCTAAAACTTGTGATTGTCCTGCCTCAGCTTCCCAGAGTGCTGGACAACAGGCTTATACCATCATGCTCAGCATGTACTGCTGTTTTATATGTGTGTGGTTTGCCATGGGCTGGATGCCTTCAAATAGCCTGTCTCCCAAGGGTAGCAGTGAGGCACTGGTGACCCATGATGGGGCCATGAGAGATGGTGGCCTGGCCTCAGGAGAGCTTTGCAGATGACCCTGGGCTGACCTTCTCTAGGAGCCCCTCCTACTGTGTTGCACCCTGGGAGCCAAACTGATACACACTCCTTGCCCCAGACATTTGCTGATTGGAATCTGGGACAGCAGGGAGCCCCATGCTCTACCACCCACAAACATGGGACAGACACTCAGACTGTCTCCGCCGCAGGTGATGTTTATTGGCTGACATCCTCTTCTTGTTACCCCAGGTCTCTGGTGAGACTTCAGGGTTACTACTGTGGGAAGGGACATTCTGCTCCTTGTGCCCACACGTATACTTGTCATTGTTGCCAGATGCATGTGTCACCTTGCCTCTCCTTGCCTCTCCTTCAGGCTCTTTGGAGTCACTGCCACCTGAGCTGGCTTCTGTCCTCTGACACCCCCTTCCTTCCCTTTGACATAGTTTGCATCTACCTGTCTCTGAGCTGTGGTCCTGCTCTTTTTTCCTCTGCCAGTCAGTGACCGATGGCTGATGTCATCCCTCTGGGAAGTCTTCCTGGAGGTCCCTGTTCCCCAGCAGACCAAGCAGAGCATGCCATGAAGTGAGACCTGGGCTCTGTCTCCTCTGAGGCACAGAACTGGGAAACTGGTGACCCCCGGACCCTCCATGTGCTAGATATGTCTATGGAATGAATGGCAGCCAGGTCTGTGGCCCCTTGTGGTTCCTGCCCCCCATCTGTAGGGACAGCCCTGTCCCCTCTACTTTCTGGAGAGGTGGCCTGAGGAGAAGCTGTCTCGAGGGTCCCCCCCAGGGTGACTCAGGGCCTAGTGAAGGAGGGTCTGGGAACTGAGGAGTTCCAGTGAAGGGCTCCTCCCTCCCCAGACAAGGGAGAGGGGCTCCCAGCTTCCCTCTGCCAGGAACCTGCAGTGATGACCACAGTGTGAGGTGCCAGGGGCCAAGAGGCTGAGGCCCAGTTAATCCTGTCCTGGCTCCGCAGGTCTTTTCTCCTCTTGGAGCCCTGGCTTCCTCGGTTGTGAAATGGGGTGATGATCTGCCCACCCCTACCCTCTGGAGGGCCTCGGAGAACATCAGAGCCTGGCACCCATCAGGGCCTCAGCAAGGCCTGATCCCCTGCCCTTGCTGGGACCCCTGATGACATTTTCCCACATTTTCCCAGGGTGGCCAGGCTGGGAGCAGGACTTGGTGATTGAAGGGTGCAGGTTCTGAGCCAGACTTTCGGGGGTCCTAGGCTGCCTTGGTGGCTACAAGCACATCATGGGGCCTCCCTGTGCCTCTTTCCCCATCTGTGAAATGAGGCTGAGAGACCTTTGGAGCTTATAGAAGGTGTAGACATTCAAGGGTGCTGAATGCACAGAGCCTGGCACTTAGATGTGGGTGGCAGTGACTGATGTCTGTCCTCGTTGTTGTCACCATTGTTATTATCAGTGTGAACTTATGTGACTGAGCCCCCAAGCACTCCACGCATGAGCTGTGTCCCTCCCAGACCTGGCTGTATGGACACAGGCAGACTGTGGTTCCGTTGGCTGAGTTTCCAGCACTGAGTGCAAAAATGCCTTGTTGCTGTCTCAGGAGCTGCAGGTTTCTTCAGGATGTACAATGCTTCAACTTAGGAAAATTCCCCAGGAAAAAACTGAGCAGCCATAACAAATCCATGAGGTACCGGAGCAGGGCCTCTGTGTGCTGGCTCCTGGCTGACCTGCCTGGGCCACAGCCACCCAGCGTTGCCCCTAACAAGGCTTAGAGCTTTGAATGCCAAAAATTACAGGAGCTGAGCTGCCAAGATTTCACAGAGATGGTGTTTGGGGTGAGCTTTCCATCCCGTGAGTTTCTAGGTGACCAGGTATCTTTGGCATCCACCTCTGCCCTGACTCTGTCCCAGGAGTCTGGGAGACAGCAGTGAGGTCACCAGCTGCTGCAGCCGAGGTGATAACGGTGGGGTGGTGGTGGGGGACTTATCTCCATGTGTTGGGTTGAGTTCCTTGGGGACACACTGAGGTGGAATCAGACAGATGAGTTCCTTGAAGGCTCATTGAGAGAGGATCTGGAGAGAGGACAAGACAGAGGGGACAGCAGGGCTCTGGAGCTGGGTGGCTCTGTAGAGAGGCCCTTGATGGAGCAAGTGGACTGGCCCATGTCTCTCCAAGTGCATTCTGCTTTGAATGGGGTCTGTCTGTGGAGGAGGGAGCCCTGACCTTGGCCCAGGGCATGTCTTCAAGGAGGACAGTTGGTTACCACCATCAGCTGGCCCTTGTGACCAGCTGGATGAGCGACTGGTCCTGCAGTAGTACCTGGGTGGCATCCGGTGTCCACTCCAGCTGCTTCAGGGCTGAACTTCCTACTCTGTCCCTTGTTCTAAGTGGGCAGACCAGGCTCCGTGGGTCACATCCAGCTGACAATGCATAGTTTACCAATTTGAGTTAGTTGCCAGCATTGGCAAACTGGGTGATTTCACAGAAACTCTGATATTCCCAGTGTGTCCTGAAAACTAAGCCCCCATCTCTGTCCTGCAGGAGCACTGGCCACAGACTGTCCCCTACACAGTGCAGGACATCATGACTTTGGGGTCGCACCCACTGGCTTCCTGCTTCTGAAGGGCTCTGAGGTTGGGACTCCCGCAGGCTGCAGCAGATTTACATCTGTATCCTCCTTGCACCTCAGTGAATAGTTTTGGGGTTATGTGTGCCAGACCCCTCATTCTTGAGGAGCTGACTGCCCAGCATGGTGAAGAGAGGCCCGTGTGGGAGGCTGGGTGCTGGAAGCAGAGATGAAGCTGGGCAGCAGGTGGAGAGTGACTCGGATCCGGACTGAGCACAAGGCCAGAGAAGGGCTCTGGGGGTGAGGAGGAGGCAGAGGTGTAGGATCTGGGGCGGTGCTGCTGCTCCGAGGAGCCATCCCCTCTTCCTTCAAACTCAGCCTTGAGCTTCCGCGGGAAGCCTCTCTGGCTGGACCTGTCCCCCGGGTCTCTTGCCACACCCAGAGGACTATACAGGTCGGGTCAGTGGTGTCTCCGGGCCGTCTGGGTCTCTGTCTTCAGCCCCTGCCCAGTGCCTAGCACAGAAAAGCGCCCTGAGCTCGCTGTCACGGAAGAGGTGATGGGGTCTGGCCTGACATCCTCAGATCCCACTTATGGATACGTGACCACTTTTGGCAGCTGTCATTTGTTTTGGACACAAATGGTCATTCAGTGAAAAATGAAACAAAGCATTGCCCCTTGCTGGATGGAGACCAGCACAGGTACCGTGGCCAGAAGCCCATTGGTGATTAATGCCATGTGTCACTTGCCAGCTCATGGCAATCGATCCGGGTCTCTGCATCATTGCCTAGGCACCCTCTCCATCTCCCCTCGAAATGTCAGCTCGGAAATTAGGCAGCGCCGTACCTTCTGGTTGCCTTCCAAGTATGTTGCAGAAAATGTCAGGCCAGAGAACATAGTTAACTAGCCTCATACAAATGAAGCCTGTGGGTTGGAGAATTGCAGGGCTCCTTGCCCCGCGCTCCCCAGTGCCCTCCTTCCTGCCCTGCCCTGCCCTGCCCTGCCCTGCCCCCACCAAGCTGCCGTCCTCCAGGCCCGCAGAGTCCAAACTGCTCCCCGAGATCTGACAGCTGCTGCGCCGCTGGCAGGGGCAACTTCTGCCGGAGCACTGGATATGGTTCTTTGCAGGAGTCTACTTGCCAGCACAACTGTTCTAATTAGTCATATTTTGCAAGCAAATTCACTTAATTGCAAGCAGTACTAAATATTGGTATATAAATAAAGTCATTAATAACTACATGCAGAAACTTCTTCGCCCGAGTGTCACCACAGGCAGGTCCGGCTGACCGTCTCTTGGGTAGTGTCTGTCTGTTGGTGGTATCCTGCTTGCCCCATCTGGCATCTGTGGATGATCTCAGGGGTGAGTGTTGGAGGCTCCCATCTGGGGACAGGATGGAGCCCAGTGACTTGAAGGGACACTTCCTGACCAAGGTTGAGTGGCAAGGAACAGCTTAATGTATCTCCTGCAGTCATTGAGTTAACGTGCACTTAGCACTGGCAATTCCGGCTTTCAACTCCCCATCCATCAGCAGGCTCCAGGCCCCTGGGGATCAGCTGTGCTCCTTGATTTACAGCGAGGACATTCCCTGGGTAATAGTACCTTTTTGGGGTGTGGTGGCATTTTGCTTTGCCAGCAATTGCTTTGCCAGCAATCAGAATACACATGAGTGTGGTGACTGTGGGCTGTGCCTCAGTTTCCTGTTTACAGGACTCAGGTGATGTCTGTCCGGCACACTGAGGGTTGACTTATTCATCAGCAGAGTCACCGGGCATCTGTAGAGCAGTGACTGTGTGCCAGGTCCTGGTCCAGAGAGAAATGTGGTGTCCCAGAGCCTGCGTGAGGATGGGTGGGGGACTGTGGGAGGTGGGGCATGGGGTGGGCCCCCTGATTCTGTCATCTCTTGTTCTAGATTTTTGAAAAAAAATTTAAAAATAGGCTTCATGTTTTAAACTATGCTTTAGGTTTACAGAAAAGTTGAGCAGTGAGACAGGTCCCATCTAGCCCTGCCCCGTCTATCTTGTCATTGTGTGGCACTTGTGTTAGAAGGGATGGACCACAGCATTGTCACTGAGCCGGGGTTCACATGGGGTGCATTCGGGAGTGGACCAATTGTATACTGGTGACCCACTCCTGTTCTTCTTCCCTGTCCTTCCCAGAAGGTCCTTGAGTTGTTATCAGTAGGTGGCCTGTTCAGATGGCTTCCAGCACTCAGTGCTTCACCCTGTGTGCCTCTGTGTCTGTCTTTGGTGGCTTGAATACTGATTTCTTTCCAGAGCTGGTACCACTTGCCTACAGTGGGACATGTGTGCTGCTTCCAGGTTTGGGAGATTGTGGATAAAGCTACTCTACACATCTGTTTCTTTGTGGACTTTGTTCTGTCCTCAGATTGCTGCACTGAATGGTAAGAGTTCATTTAGTTTGGGGAGGGGCTTCCAACTGTTTTCCAAAGTGGTGATTTAAACCTCACAGACCTAAGTATCCCTTTCCCCTGAGACTTCTCAGACCTGGTGGAGGGTGTGGAGTCCCTCTGGAATTTCAAGTGATGTCCCCACTGGTCCCTGACCACCCCCAACACCCTATGGGATGGGGACCCAGTCTGGAAGTCTCCCTGGGAGGTGAGGCACATGTGCGTGCTTGGTTAGGGGCTGCATAGGACGTACTCCAATGAAGTTAGCAAAAATGCACACCCAGCACGGAGGGGGCTCAGGAGGGCCCGAGAAACCAGGTGTCCTTGGAAGTGCCCTGTCTCTCCAGGATGTTACATTTTCTGGTGAATGTCTGTCTGTCTGTCTGTCTGTCCATCTGCTGTATACACTATGGGGCATCTTCTCATGGGCAGCTCCTGTGTGAGTTTCCCTCATAGAGGAATAAACATTTGGGAACATTCTTCCCGAGTCCCCAGCATTTGGGCCGTGCATCTGTGTGGCTGAGGCATTGTCACCCTTCTTATGATTGAATGTGCGCTGTCTGGTGCTCGCTGTGGAACAGTGGCCTGCACGCCCTGCCAACTCAGCCCTCCATTTACAGAGGAGAAAGCCAGGCATAGAGAGACTCAGGAACTTGCTGTGGACACTGAGCTGTGGAGAGTCAGGGGTGTCTCTTCCCGCTCTGAATTTCAGAAGGACCAGAACAAGGACCCTTGCTCTCCTGGAAAGCTGGGTAGCCTGGGCCTCAGTTTTCCCATCTCTAAGGTGGGGGCAGGCAGGACTGTGGAGCAGAGGTGTCAAGGACTCTGCACAGGGCGATAGGAGACAGCAGCACCTTTCCCTGCATGGAGGCGGAGAGGGGAGCAGGGACCAGGACTGGGCTGTGTGCTTTAGTGTGCAGCCATGTGCGCTTGCTGCCAGGACTGTGTGCCATTGGTTGATTTGCTGTCACTGAACAACACTGAACATGTTGGTTACTTTTTTTTCTCATTGCTGTGTCAAAATACTTGACATCTAAAATGAAAGAGAGAAAGGTTTGTTTAGCTTACAGGTTTTTTTTGGAGGTTTCAGTCCCTACTGAGCTGGCCCCAAGAAGAGTGGTATGGCTTAGGGGCAACTGTCATGGTGGCTGCAAGTGACAAGAGTGAAAAGAGCAAAAGGGAAGAGCATGTCTCTTCCCCTCCCTTCTACTGTATGGCTGCTCCCTGCCCTGGGTGGGTGCAGTACGCACATCACCAACCCCAGCACTAGACAATGAACCAATCATAAACGCTACACTCAGCCACCTCCATGACTGCATGAGGCTTTGCAGGGACAGCCAGGCACAAACCATAGCAATCACCAAGTTCATGTCACAAACCTGGATAGGCTGGAGTGGTCACTTCGTGCAGCCTCCTAATATAATGAGCAGAACCTTAAAGCGGGGCATAGGGATGCATGCCTGTAATCTTGAAACTCAGGAAGGCTGGGGCAGGAGGATGGCAGATTGGAGCCCAGCCTGGGCAACTGAATGACTGACTGAGAAGTGGTCTCAAAATAAAAAATAAAGGAAGACTGGAGATGCAGCTGAGTGCTAAGGCCCTGGATTCACAGTACCACCGAAAGAAAAAAGAGACAGCTTCAACATGAGATGTAGGAAGCTGTGGCCTGTGTGACACAGCAGGCTGTCTGTCTGTTTTTCTGTCTGTTTATTTATTTATTGGAGACAGCATTTCACTATGCAGTTCAGGCTGGTGTTGGGCTTGTGATGAGGCCAGACTGGCCTTGAACTTGTAGCGATCCACCTGCCTCAGCTTCCTGAGTGCTGTTTCGTTTCCGTAAAGCTTATTTGTTTCTGTAAGTGGAAGGAATAAGAGAGCGTAATCTGGTCAATACATACACCAATAACAGACCTGCTTGTTACCAGGTGTCATGTCCCGGATGTGACTGTGTGCTGAGTTTTCGTTCTGCCACCATGTTGGTTTCACCAGCATCATTTTGTTCAGACTCTTAAGCCTTTCCCTGCAGTGCCTGCCTTGGCAGAGGATGTGAGGCCTGGCAAACGTGTCTTGTAGGTCTTCCTATCTCCCGACCAGGTGTCCATCTGGAGAGGAAGGGTCATTGAGGCTGAGGCGGGGTGTGCAGGGCTGTCACTTGGACTTACTGGCTTTGGACGAGGTGCCTTGAGGAGCAGGCTCAGGCTGGACGTGCTGACGGAGCAGAGGCCAGGTATTTCTCATGTAGCAGTTCCTCACCTAGACTGGAAGCCGCCTGGGTAGAGCATTCATGATGGGGCCTGGACTGCAGCTCCATGGTAGAGCACTTACCTGGCGAGTGCCAGGCCCTGGTTCCATCCTCAGTGTTGGGAAAGAGAAAGAGGGAGTGAGAGAGGGGTCAAAGGGCAGTGCCGGGAGGCCTGAAGGGACCTCTGGTCCCTGCACACGTGAGATCGCTGTCATACGCAGCCCTTGCACTCTCAGGGAGCATGGTGGAGATGTGGATTGTGGCTGTGTGCAGGGGACACTGGTTGGAGGTCAGGCCACTGGCCACAGCAAGGGTGGAGGATGCAATGGGCAGCCAGGCAGGTGGCCTGTGCAGTCACGGACACACGGTGCCCTTCCCGCCACTTGTCACTGAGCTCCATTTCCAGAGGGTTGTAGATGTCAGAGCTGTTGCTGGTCACGTCTCTTGTGTTGCTTGGCTTCGGACTGCTTTTCAGTTAAATAAGCCCTGGCCTTTGATTTCCCTCCTAATATAGCTTTTGTTGTGGAGCCAACCTCCAAGCGTCTGTGTCTCCCACATGCAGTAATCTCTCCAGAAAATGAGGCTATTGATACTTCAAAAATAGAGTCGCTTAAGAGTATGACTGCATTTATCGCTTTTGTGTGCACTTATGTTCTGCATTGGAAAAAATCAGATGCTGAGTGTTCCTTATCTAGTATTTTGACGGATGACTTTTTATGAAAATGGAGTTGAATTTTGTTTTTATGGCAGTGTGTTTCTAACACAGTATTACTGAAGTGCCATTTAACCCTGTTGTGAGGGTTTCCTGCCCCTGCCCCAGGGTGACTGCATCACCCAAGCTGTCTAGAGTTGCATTTCACGGTCTTCTTAGAGCAGTTGACAAGTGAGTGCCATGTCCTTCTCTGGGGACCTGGCAGTCTCTGTGGACCTTGACCCTCACTCAGGCTTTGAATTCTAGCTCACAGTATTTGCTTCTGTACTGTTTGGCAAGTTGCTAAACCTCTTTATGCCTCAGGGCAGCCATCTGTAAATGGGGATCATAATGGTATCACAATGGAGGGTCTCAAAGTATGTTAATTAGCATCTAGTCCTGCTCAGCACCTGTAGTCATTAAGGTGATGCAAATCAAAGCTGTGATGAATGAACAAAGAAAATGGGGTGTTTGTATGCTAAGAAGTACTGCACTGCCATGAAGAAGGATGAACTGGGGTTATTTGTAAGAAAACTTAGAAACTATAATGATGAGTGAAATAAAACAGATACATATGCTTAAAGAGCAAAATAAAAGATAAGTAATAGAAAGTAGGGAGATAGATTTTTTGCAAAAGGGGCAGGGTCCAAGAGATGCAAGGAGAGGGGAGAGAAGGGAGGGAAAGAGGATGGAAACACTACTGAGGTGTTCTGCACAGGCATCTGCTTCCCATGAGGAATCTGATCATTATGGGCTGCAAACATGGGTTAATAAAAATTAAAATCTGACAACAACAAAACCCACTGGGAAATAGATACCAGCTCGTACCCACTGGGCCGGACACTGTCAGAAATGTCTTGAGAAGCCCTGCAGATCCTGTCTTGCACACCAGGCCCACACTTGCTCTGGCCCCTTCCATCTGCCGCCTGGTGCTTCCTGCCTGCTGACTGAGCCCCAGTGATGTTGCTGTGCTGCTCTGTGGTCCCCGCTATACCCTCAGCTCCAGACTTGGCTGGTCCTCCTCGAATCTGAGGACCTGCTGAAAGGGCATCAAGCTTCCCGGTGAGGGGAGGAGAGAGTTACAGGGTGCAGCCGGTGAGAGGATGCAGCTTAACTACCCCCACAAGCTTTTGCAGAAGCAGAAAAGCAAAAAGCAGCCACAAAGACAGTTGGCAGCATCAACCACAAAGGCACCTGCCTATTTTCCCGAGAACTACAGTGCCCACCGAGATATTCCTGGTTTTCACAGCTCCACTCCAAAATGTACCTGTTGTGCCCCCCCTGGACGGCTGTTCTGGCCCATGCCCCCCGCTGTGGTTTTCAGGCTCATAAGCTCATAACTCCCTCCCTTCGGGGTCGCTCTCCTTCTGTGAAATGACCCCTCCCTTGCGCCAAATAAACTGGTTCGTGGCAGAGTGTGTCTGTCGTCCTTGCATGGGTTACGGTCTCTCTGACCTTTCTCACCTGCTATTTGCCACATCTTCTGAAAGCTCATGTTGAGCCCAGTGAAGACCCAGAAGGAAACGTCATACCTCGGTCCTGCTCACAGCAGTGACAGATGGACGTGGAGCTTGGCTAGGAAGCAGTAACCATGGCAGCAACAGCATCAGAGTGGAACCTGGGAGCCACAGATATTCAGGTGGAGATGGGGTTGGGACCTTTGTTGCACTGTGCATTCAGCCCTGGTGAGTATTGCTGTCTGTCCCTGTGCACGCACATGGCTGTCAGTGTCAGAGCTGTCTTTCAGCATCAGAGCTGTCAGGGGTCCTCAGGAGACTGTGTGTGGCTGTGGTTATGGGCTCAGACCTGGCCTCTGAGAGTGCTGGCTGCAGGAATGCTCTGACTGGGGAACTCCCTAGAATCAGGATGGGCTTGTGCCCCACCTCATCCTTCACAGCTCCGAGACTTTTCCCACCCACTTTCCAGAAGAGGAAGCTGAGACCTGCAGAGAGAGAGTGATTTGCCCAGTCTTATGCAGCAAGAGCTGATATTTGAACCTAGGACTCTGTCGCTATACCATGTTGGCTCCTAGAGTCAATGGAAGTCAGTGAAAATAAGTGTCATGGTTACTTTTTCTCATTCCTGAGACAAAGCACCCGGCATTCCAAATGAAGGAAGGAAAGTTTTAGTTAGCTCACAGTTTGTAAAGGTTTCAGTTCATAATCAGCTGGCTCCAAGGCAGAGTGTTGTGGCACGTCAACACTTCAAGGTGGCAGAAGACAGCAACAGCAGCTAGGGCAAAAAGGGGAGAGCAAGCCTCTTTTTCTTCCTTATATTGTAGGCAGGCTACCCCCTGCCCCCCAGGGCAGTGTAGCCCTCCTACCATCTCCCTGCCCTCCTCTTGCACAGAATGAGGATGTTTACGAAGTAAGGACCCTGGCTCCATGCTGAGTCACTTAAACTTCTACACTTCTCAAGTTGACACAATATGTCAACCATTACAATAAGCAAATCATGGAGGAGTAGAAATAGAAGTGACCCTCTGTAGTGAATTTACTGGGGAGCCAAGATAAGTGGGCGCTGTTTAGGAGGAAAACTGTGTTGGAGACTGGACAAGGGTGATGGTGATGAGCAAGTTGGAGGCAGAGCCTTTAAGATGGAGGGCAGAAAAAGGACCAGGGGCATGGGCTGTGAAGCTAGGGCCCCCACGCCTTCCCTCAGCTCTGCACGGAGCGTTCATGGGGCCCTGCCAAATGACTGAACTTCTTGTTGCAGCTCTGTGGCCTTGGGAAAGTTGCTTAACCTCTCTGTGCAGTTGTGAGGACTTGGGAAAGTCCCTTCACCTATTGGTGGTTCTGTTCCCTCATCGGTGATGTCCAGATAGTGAAGGCACCCAGCTCACAGTCACACAGTGAAGTTTAATAAGGTCTGTGAGTAAAACACTAGGAGAGTGTTATATTAACTGTCACTAGAGCTAGATTGTCACCAGGGACTCTGGGGAAGCAGGATGTCATGTGTGGTTTGCAACCCTCAGGACCCAGCTCCCAGAGAAGGGGTGATGGGCTTGGTGGTGGTGATGGGGAGGCCTGGAGCGCCACAAGTGGCCGTGTGGACCTGGTTAGAAGCTGATGGGAGCCAGCTGGCCTGGAGTCTGAGCCTGGGGTGAAGGTGGAGTGGGATGTGGGGAGAGGAGGCTGAGAAGCCTGCAGCATGGTGAGCCTTGGATGCCAGTCGAGAAATCCCCCCGGTCCAGGAGGCAGTGACTAGCAGGACAGGTGTCCCAGGCCAGAGCTTTCCCATCCTGTGACCAGCAAGGCCTCAGAAGCCAGCTCCGTGGCTTAGAAAGGTGGACCAGCCCTAGAGGACTCAGAGGCACAATATCGTCTTCAGTTTTCCATTGCTATGACTGAGTACCACAGACCAGTTGATTTATAAAGAACAGATGTCGACACGGCTTATGGTGCTGGAGGCTGGGAAGTGGGGGGTGGCGGTGCTGGCATGCAGGGGTCTTCACAGTGTGGCACAGGGCATTCCGTGTTAAGCCTGGGTCTTTCTTCTTAGACCGCCATTAATGCCATTGTGGGGGCCTCATCTTTATAGCCTCATTGCACCCTAATTATCCCCCCAGGCCCCGCCTCCACATTCTTTGGGGATTAAATTTCCACTTTGAACATTTGGGAAACACATTCAAATGACAGGAGGGCAGATTCCTCAACCCTCTGGACTCTAGGAAGATCTTGAAAACATGCAGGAGGGAGCCAGACGCTGTAGTACATGCATGCTATCCCTTCTGCTGGAGAGGCTGAGGCAGGAGAGTTGCAAGTTTAAACCAGCATGAGCGACTTACTGAGATCGTGTCTCAAAATAAAGTATAAAAATGGGCTCGGGTATCTCAGTGGTAGAGCAATTTGCCTAGCATGCACCAGGTCCTGGATTTCATCCATAGCACTACAAAAACAAGACAAAACAAAACAAAACAACCAAAAAACCAAAAAACCAACCAACCATGGGAGTGGTGTTAGGACGTCGGAAACTACCTTCCTACAAGCTTGAAGTTGACCTTAGTTATAATGCTGGGAAAGATTATTACCTAGCTGGCCAAGGGTCCTGGACAAACAGACCTCAGCCCACAAAGCATTTGCTTTGGACTGCCAGGAGGCAGCCCGGTGATACCTCGTGAGAAGGTCAGGGAGGAGGGGTGGGGGGTGAGGGATACATGGTGCCTGCTTGGGATTCTGGAGATTGCACAGGGGAAGCCCCCAGAGCCACTTCCAGATCATCCCACTTAGCACATTTGCACTTGACATAGAGCTGAGAAGGCTAATGTGATGGACTTCAGAGTCTAAGTGATTTTGACACCCCTAACTACTGGGCAAAGTCTCATGTCCTGAAAATTATTCGAGATAAATATCTATCCAGCCTGAGATGAAAGAGAGAGCCAAGTCCAAGGAAGCACAGAGCAGGAGGCTGACAAGAGTGAGGACCAGAAGCTGGAGTGGGGACAGGCCACCAAAGGGCTGGCCTAGGGTTTGGGGGGCTGCCATCTGGAAGAAGAGGATGAGGGAATTAAGGCTGCAGGAACCCACAAGCTCATCCAGACAGCTGTAGGGTGTGCCTTAGGCTGTCCCTAGACACATGTGCTTACTTGGCCTGGGCGTAGGCCACGGCAGTGTCCTTGCAGCATGTCCTGGGTGTCAGGGAGGTGGGGGGCCCCTATTGTGGAGGCGATGGTGGTTATGGATGGGTTAACAACCATGCCCTCCGCCAGCAGCTTTTGAGATAAGCAGGTGCCAGACCCAGGGCTGTCTTCTGAGGACAGTTGCAGCAGATAGGCACCCACAGCCCCATGGCTGGCTCTGAAACCTCAAGGAGGTCCTCTGAGTGTGGGGTGTTTGAAACCTCCTTTCATGAAAGGCTCACCAGAACCAGAGGGTCAGAGACCTGGGACCAGATACCTTGACCAGTTCTGGGCATCAGAGGCACCAGGCTCTTTCCATGCACTCAGAGTGTGAGTGGGGGACCTGATGTGGACTGACTGTAAGGACTCAGTAGCTGTTTTGCTATGACCTTTCCTGGAGGGGAGGTGTCTATGGGATTGTGTAGACAGCGTCATGCAACCAGTTGCACTTAGCCATGCTAATGAGACTCCGCCTGTAAACATGCATTATGCTAATTAGCAAAGCCTTTGAACTGGATGGGATACCTAGCCGGAGCAGCTGAACACCCCCGCCCCACCCCCCCAAGGTGTGTGGCTTGTGACTGTGCTCTAGCTGGCTGCCTCACATGCTGTTCAGGGGACTCCTGAGTCTGGGCACTCACAGGACACCTGTGAGAGACACGATAGGCTGTCTGTGTTCAAGGCTTGAAAGTAGATACCAGCCACAGGGACAAGAACCATCTTCTACCATGGTCACCTTCCTTGCCATATCTGTATTTCCTCTGCACCGTTGTAAAAAGTTTTTGATTTGTAAAATACGGATAACGTCAAATTGCTGTCTTAACCATCAGTGTGCAGTTGGGTGACAGTGACTGTATTCACATTGTTTTGAAGCCATCGCCACCACCCATTTCCAGAATGCTTTTATCTTCCTAACTGAAACCCTGCTCCCTTGCTCCAGCCCCTGATAATCACCCTCTTCTTTGCTTCTATTGATTTCCCTAGTCTGGGGACCTCATGTAAGTGTGCATACAGTGTTTGACCTTTTGCGTTTGGCTTATTTCACTCAACATAATGTACTCAAGGCTCATCTACTTTGTGGCATGTGTCACAATTTCCTGGTTGAGGCTGAATAACGTTCTGCTGTATGAATGAATGTACCAGCATGTATCCATTCATCTGTGGGCAGACACCTGAGTGTGTGCCTGTGTATTTAATATTTTTCTACAACTAGGTTTTGAAACAGGAAGATAAGTAGCAGGAAACATCATGTTGCCACTGTAAGGGGGGAAACCCCTGGCTCTTGCCATGTTAGGACAGAGCCAGCCCTCAGCTGCAGAGGGAGATCTCACCAGGGACAGCACAGGAGACCTCGTTTGCACTTCCTGAAGTGTGCAGCAAAGTGGGTGTTGAAGGGGAGCCTGCGTCCTGGTGTCCTCGTCTGGTGGGATGGCTGCCTTGTTGGGTGTGGTGGGTGGATTAGGAAGATAGTCTGCATGCCGCTCCCATCTTCTTCCCCCTGCCTACATGGTCTGGCGCTGTGATTGTGCAGCATGACCCCTCCAGACCTGGGACACATTTCCTAACCTCTTCCATGAATGGAGTTGGCCTGGCCACTTGCTTTGGGTGCCAGACCATGGTGGAAGTGGGAAGCCATGGCAGTGGTAGGGGTGTTGCTGACTTTTGGGACCCTGCTACTTCATAATGAGGAGTCTGGGTTAGGCTGCTAGACAAGGAAGAGGGCAAAGTCATGGCGTTTTAGCCATCCTGGTCCAGCCAGCCCCTGCCATGCTGCCCCTAGTCACAGAGCTATGAGTGAGCCCAGGTGACATGAGTTCAGCCTGGCCCTGCCAACCTGTGGCAGATAATGAGTCCTGATTGTTAGTTCACTACATTTCAAGGCGATTTTTTTTGCATCGTTATCATGATGGATGCCCAATACCCGTGCTTCCCGACTCATGGCCTGTGCCACGGTGCCTGCCACTGGGCTGTGTTATTTTGGAGTCACAGGACACAATGTGTTGCTGTTGGCTTGATGGACTTGATGACCAGGAAGTGCCCTCTTGTTATTTCTGCTGAAAGAGGATTCTTATTGCCTGTCTCGGCCACAGAGAGCAGTAACAGTGATCAGTGTCAGTGTTTAGAAGCCTGGATGTGGTATTTGCTGAAATCAATGGACTCATCATCTTTTCTTTGGGGTCATGTTGTTTTGAGCCCCAAACCTCCCCATTCATTTACTTAGCAAATGTTTATTTAGCACGACTCTTTGCCCAGCCCAGGGCCTGCTGAGTGAATGACAGGAGAATTGCATTTATTGATGATCGCTAGGCTATTAGGGGTAATTGTTGCCATTTCAACTGTTTCTGAGGTTTGTAGAGGAGTGAGTTCTAAGTGTTAAAAAAAAATAGGTAGACGTTGTATTTATCCATTAACACTTTTTTTTAAAAAAGGAGCTGCTTTTTAAGAAAGTGACAGTGTGCCATGGAGTCAGACATTGCAGGAGTCAGACAGGTGAGAGGTTGAGCGTCACTCAGTCTTGGTCACAAAGGCTAGCCCCCCTGTACCTGGAGCAGTGCTTGGTGCAACCCAGATGTGTGCTGAGCAAACACAAAGATTACCTGGCTCATTTTATCTTTTTCAGCACTGTGTGGCACTCTGTGGGCAGATACCACTGTCTCTGCTCTGCGGCAGAGGGGACTCAGGGCTGCATCACAAGGTGTAGGAGACACAGGAGACCCAGAGGGCTTGGAGACCTCTGCCATGCTGGACTGCCTTCACCAGAAGTGCAGACTGTGTCTGAGAACACCTGCAAATCTGGGTGCTCCACACGGGACATGATAGGGGAACGAAGGAACCATCTATACCCTTGATCCTTGTAGGCAAAAGGGCAGAGATCTGCTCTGAGTGTCTCTGGCTGGAGAGGTCTTCAGCCTTCGGCACCTGATGCTGTTTCCTGGCTGAGGACATCTGCCTGACTTTGATGTCTGCTGCTTTACAGATGTGCTGTGATGGGGACAGAGGCAGAGTGGGCTCCAGGCCAGCAGCGCCTCCTTCCAGCCATCTGGAGCACAGAAAAGCCACACAGCATGAAACTGCTGCTCCAGAAGGGTCTGGGGAAGTGTGGTCTCAGGTTCTCAGCCAGTCTGGGTGGGGGCATCTTGCTGCCAAAGGCTCCAGCAGGCTCCCGATGTCGTGGCAGCCCCATACCCAGTGGTCTGGAGTGGCAGTCTCACAAGGGTCACGTGTGCCCTGCTCAGGGATGTGCGAGAAGTGTCACAGAGGGCTACTGTGTGCTTGTGCGCTTGTGCCCCTGTCCTGCCAGAGAGAAAGTCTACTTAGGAAATGTTTCTGAGCACCTCCATGTGCCCAGGCCTTGGCGAGTGGCTTGAATCTGTATTTTCTCTCTTTGTGTTATTTGCAGGTGTGAAACCAACTGCTGATGTGTGTTTAGGACAGCTTTGGAGCCAGCTGTTCTAGGAGGAGTAGACCTTGCAGGTCATTGGAACACTCTCCAATTCTCTAATGATCCCCATCATCCTGGGATTTAGTTTCCCACGGGGCCCCAGCATCTGCCAGAAGATAACCTCCCTCTGTCTCCTTACTCTCTCCCCTCCTCCATCCTCTGAGGTGCCCCCTGCTTCTCAGAATCCCCTGCCCACAGGGTCAGTCATGGGCTGTATCCCAGAGCCCAGAGTGCAGGGCCCTGTGGCTGCTGTAGGGAACTGCTGAGGGCTCTTTGCACATGGCTTCTGCCTCTCTCCTGGGTGTTAAAACTTGGCATTCATAGCAGATGAAATGGCTTGGTTTTGGTGAGGGAGAGTCCACAAAAGAGGTTTACAAAGAAAATTTTTTTTAGATTAAAGTAGAACATCCATCCAGAATGTCAGGAGTGTGATGGCTGGACTGTCACAAAGTGACCGTGCTGGTATAACCTGCCCAGGGCAAGGAGCGGAGTGTAACCAGCACCCATCACTCCTGCCAAAGAAAATAGCACCCACATGAGTGGAAGACTGGCATGTGCCTGAGACCGCAGGGCGTGTGTATGTGTGGCAGGGCAGCAAGAGGACTCAGGCCAGATTTGCTGGCTGTGGGACTCTGGGCAGGTTCTTAAACATGCTGAGCCCAAGTGGGTTCCGCCATTCCCACCTTGTCTCTTGGGGTGCAGTATTTTGGGCTATAGCATGGGTTCTGTGCAACACTGCAGCCAGGAGGCACTCTGGGAGTTCTGCACCAGGTTAGCCACGGACTGCCTGTGGGTCACCCTGAAGCTGACATCCTGTCTCACATCCTGTGGACCAGGGCTCCAGAAAGGCACAGTCACCCAGGTCAGAGTCACTGAGGCACAGAGCACTGACTTAAACTCAAAGTCTTCTGAATTCTTTTCTTCCACAGACATTTTTTGGTGTGCATCTTGATCCTCTTAATCATTTTGGGGTGTCCAGCTCCGTGGCATTAGGTACAGCCATGCTGCTGTGCTGCCGTGACCACCATCAACCTCCAGGATTTCTTCATCTTTCCAAACCGAGGCGCCATACATGTCCCATTTTCGTCTTTGTGTTCATGCAGTGCTGGGGATGGAACTTGAGGCCTTGCGTATGCTAAGCAAGTGCTCTGCCGCTGAGCCACACACCCAGCCCGTTTCACTTTACAAAGTGTCTTCCACAACTGTTTCTTACTCATCAAAAGTTCTCAGAGACTCCTCGTAACTCATTTGTATGTGTGAGGGGCAGGGGTCTTTCTCCCAGGTGCTGCTGTCCCTCAGTGAGTCCTGGGGGGAAAGGGAGCTGTCACCCTTGTTTCTGAAACATGGAACCACAGGAACTGGGTTAGACTGTGCTAGATCATCCTGTCCTAAATCTAGTGGTTGTAAAAACATTTGTCATGAACAATAGGAACATTCAGGGCTGACTTTGACCCTTTTCCTATTTCAGAAGAGAAGGACAAATGGCCAGAACTCTTGCTGGCCTCGAAAGAAGCCTCTGTGGGAAAGGCTATGACCTCTAAGACTAGGCAGGGTGACCCTTGGCCAAGTGTCCAGGTGACAGCTGCCTGCATCATCATTAAAGGACATCAGCACTGATGCACCTGCTCCTAGGCACTGATAAAGGACAGAAAGGTAATTGCTTCACGGCGGCCTGTGGTCTGCTTGCCCACCCAGCTTATACAAAATAGGACAAGGGTCACGAGCTCAGCTTTAGAAAACTCCCAAGGTTGAGATGAAACCTGCTCTCCGGAGGGTGTGGTGGCACATACTTAAATCCCATGAATTGAGAGGCTCAGGCGGGAGGATTGTCAAGAATTCAAGGCTGGCCTAAGCTACATTGTGAGTTCAAGGCCAGACTGCAATACTGTACATGGCGAGACCTTGTTTCAAGACAAAACAAGACCTTTCTGTCTTTTGCCTGTTCATGCCCGCATACCAAAGTCCTAGAATTCAGTGTTATCTGAATTCTGACATCTATAGGGTCATGAAAAAAGTGTTTTATGAGTCTGGGAGCCGGTGTCATGCACAGGCCGCTGGCGGACTGGGAACAGCTAGACCCAAGCCTCTGCCCATGAGTCAGTGCCATTCACAGACTGTGGGCAGAAAGAACAATGGCTGCACCAGCAAACAAGCCCAGTCTGGGACCCATCTCCATGCGTGGGCCACCACTGAGCTGGGCACGGCCAGACCCCAGCCCCTTCCAGCGTGTGGGCTGGCAAACAAGAGGTACCAGTGACCCCCACAAGTGATTGGTTTATCCAAAGAAACACAGGCTGTGATGATAGCGATGGAGGTGAAATGCAATTGGATGCCTGTGGTGCTTTGGTGTTTCACTAACATTGCAGGTCTAGGGTCAGTGGTCTGATCTTAGGTACAGAGGGTATCCATATGCAGTGTGGCATCTAACGGGGATCTCCCTCTGAGGGTTGTGGCCATTGTTGATTCCCTACGGTCTTGTTTTGAGGTCCTATATCGTTTCCATTGTTTTATTGGGTTGGGCTTTATTCTCTTTTGCTTTGTTTGATTCTGTTAAACCTGATGGCAGGAGAAGCTATTTCAAGGATAGCAAGATATATTATGGTAGCAGGTTTGGATTTACTACTGGCTTGTTTTGAAGTCCTTTGTTGCATTCATTGTTTTGTTTTTATTGTTTCTATTCTATTCCGTTCTGTTCGATTTTTACTATGTCCGAAGTTATCTGCAGCTATTTTGAAGACATCAAAAGGCATTATGGTAGCTACTGTTGACTTCATAATGCTTTGGAGTCCTGTAACTTTTACACTGGTTTGTTTGATTGGTTTTCTTCTGTTTTATCCTCTTTAAGAAGAAAAGGTGTTTCATGGTCAGGGAAGGTGTGGGAATTCTGGTTCCTTCTTTTATTTTTTTGGCTGCAAGACTTCTCAGAGCCTTTAGTGATCTGACAGACAAGGAAGGTCCACAAGAGAAAGCCGGCCAGTGTCATGTGTCCTGGTGTCTTCTGATTGTGGAGCACTTAGTTTGAAGATGTGACCACACTATGGGTACTAGTACACTGCTCTTGAGTGGATGTCAGAAAACACTGCTGAAGTTGATTGGGGGAGTTAGTTGAGGGGAAACTTCCATGTTTTTCCTGGACCTACTTAATAAATGACTTTGATCTAGTGTTGCAAGTGTCCTTGGGCCCCATATTCCACATTTGATCGTCAGGAAGTGCATTCCTAGACAGATGAGCTTCACCTGACGATGCCTGGTGACGTTTTGACTTCTCAGTGGTGCAGAAGTGTAGCCCTACAAGCATTTGTATTGTGTAAGACAGTAACTTCCTTGATGTTTGCCTTACTCTTTCTGCCTGCCCCTGTGAACCTAGCCAGGGTAGAAGATCAGGGCTGAGAGCAAAGGAAGTGCCCCAAAGTCTCTGTTGGTCCTTCCAGTGCCTGGCGACCCAGCCTGGCTGCGCTGAGCTGCTGCCTGCATGTATGAGCCAGAGCTTCACAGTGGGTGACAGGATTTGAGGAAATTATGCAATTTTAATGTAATGTAACCAAAGGAAATTCATAATGTACTGTAATGTTGCTCCTTTGAGACACTAATTGTGTTGCCTGTCTCTGCCCCAGCAGGGAGTGGTGGGCAGCCCGGAGGATCCTAGGTCCTCGAGGGAAGACAGGAAAGGCCTGTGGGCCTGGTTGTTTCTCCAGGATGTCTGACTCTTGACAAGACCTGTGCAAGGCCCCCAGCCCCCTGGCAAGCCCAGAGCCCTTTCAGGGTGCTGTGGGCCTCTGCCTTGGCACAAGGATAGACTCGGGATTGTGGGCCGCCTTGAGAGAAAGACTGTGCTCTACCTGAACTGGGCTCAGTGTGGGGTTCTATACTTGGGCATGTGGAAAAACAGAAGTTGTAGGATTTAGAAGGGTCGGGTGAGGTTGTGGGTAACTGGCTCAGTGCCTCACGTGATGCTTCTTACCTCAGGGAGCAGGGACTGGTGCAGTGCCGGCCCTGCAGCAAGTACTGCTTAGGCTCTGGGATACAGGGAGGACAAGACACAGCCCTGCCCTCATGGTGTGGGGCCCCTAGCAGGAAAGACTGATGATAAGCATCTAATAAGAGTGACAAATGCTGAGGGATGAGGTGGGGTGGGGGCCCCCTCTCTGAAGAGGACAGAGCTGAGCAGAGGCTTGGTTGGAGAAAAGGGCCAGTTATGAGGTTGTCTTGTGAGTACAGAGGGAGCAGCAAGTGCACAGGCTCTGCAGCGAGAGCCCGGGGTGCAGGAAGGCAAGCAAAGGGAGGGGAGGGAGGCTGGGGCTAGATGAGAGTGCGTGGTCTGCACTCAGGCAGCCATGGAGTGTGGTGTGGAGGGCCAGTGCCGTGCTACGTGTGTTTTGATGGAGCACACTGTGATCAGTGACCTCCCTGCACTGACATCTCACGTCTCCAAATCCCAGATGAGCATGGGGAGGAGCAGGAAGATCTGACTGGTTGCTCAGGGCACAGTGTGGGATGCAGGATTTGGCCCTAGCTTACCTGAGCAGAAATCATGGTGATCCTGTCTGCATGTGTCTCAGTTGTACCACAGTGAGCATAGTGTGGCTATGGCTCAGTGCTCCCCCACAGCGGGTCTTGGGGGTGACTGAGGAAGCATGGGACTGACAGGAAACAACTCCAGCTTGCCCTCCGTCTTTGCTCTCTGCTGTTCCTGGCTCAGGAGCCTGTTGAGTTCCTAGTCTCCTAAACACTAAGGTGGGCTGAGAAAACATCTCTTTTCTGCTGGAGCCTAGGGATGCACCCTCTTTGATCTTGTTTCCACAGGATGCCTCAAGGTAGCTGCCAGCCCATTTTACAGGTGACGAGTTTGACCTGAGAGCCATACATTTTCCCAAGCACACCCATCTTGAAGGGCAGGGTCAGCCCAGATTTGAAGCATTATGCTCTTGCAGCCTTGGAGCAGTATTTTTTTTTTTTTTAGATAGGAAAAAAATTCAATATAGTTCAACTCACTGTGAACTCTCTACATCACCAAGGCCATCCTTAAATTCACTGTGCACCCTCCTGCCGTGGTCTTGTGAGTGCTGACATTACATTTGTATGCCACCACACCTGGCTTGGAACAGTCTTACTAGCAGAAACCCGGATCGTGTGTGCAGTTCCTCATGGCATCATGTGCCGTGGGATGAGCCTGGTGGCTACTCTAACATACCCTGTACATTTGCTTTGTTTAGTGGGTGGTTTTCTCATTTGGGTGCACTTGCTCAGATTTGATTAGTGGGAGAGACCCAAAATGTAAATAAACAGCATTGGAGGGAAAACGGTGAATGAGGGGATGTTCTGCACTGGCTTTCTTTCCCGAGACATTGGGGAGTGACTTCATTTTATGTAGATGGGGAGCCCCTGTCAGTGCTGTGGAGGGAGATGGGGTGTTGTCACTATTCTCCCTGTGGACTGGTATTATCTCTGGGCTGTCCCCACTGTCATCTTATGGCTATTCTGGGTGACCCTTGGCTCAGATGCTATTCAACATGCACAGGAAGAGAGCTTTCCTGGCTGCAGTTTTTAGGCCTTTCATATTTTTAGAGAGTCAGCTACAGACCCTGTCTCCAAGCAAACCCTTCTATATGGAAGGAACTGTGCTGTAGAAATCAGGGGAGGCAAGGTATCTGGGGAGGGCTGACTGAGGGCTCTCTGCATGGGCCCACCTGGCACCTGGCTCCTGGGGGTACAGTCAGACATTGTTCCGTTCCACATTCAGCCAGCCCCTCCTTGGGCAGGGCTTGTGAGCAGGGAGCACATAGAGCACCCCTGTTTAGAGCGTCCTTTCTCCACAGGCAGAGCTGCTCTAAAAGCTGGTGTTATGATTAAAGCTGGATGTCCCCCAAGAGCCTCTTGTGCTCAGAGGTGGGGCTTTGAAGGTGACTGAATTAGAGGGCCTATAGTTGACTTGCTGTTAGGAAGCAGGGTCTGGTATGAAGATGTGGGTCACTAGGAAAGCTTATCTGTCTCTCTGGCTCTCTACTTCCTGTGCACCATGTCATGAGCAGTTCTCTCTGCTACGTCCCTGTGTGGTGCCACCCTGACTTAGGGCCAGCCAATCATGGGACTGAAACCTCTACAGACTGTGAGCCAAAATAAATTCTCTCATGTTGTGGGTGTTGGGTATTGTGTCCCAGTGACAAAGAAAGTGACTAGGACACCTGGTCAGAAGACCATATCTTTTGCTTCCCCTGGAATAGTTGTCCCCAAAACATACTGGACAGGTTGGCTGCATCTTGTGGAAGCAGGAGGCTTGGGATGCAGAGACCCAGCTCTGGGAAGCTATCCCCGTTGGCAGCAGTCCTGGCTGTCCTACCCATCTTGCTGTGTCCTTAATCCCAGCACAAGGTTCTGCACGGACCTGGCACCTTCACTCATGGAAATCACCCTTTAGCCTCTACCTCTGGGGTGACCACAGTCTGCAGAGGTCATTGAGAAAGGGTTCAGATATCTAGAAATGCATGAAAATGGGTGAGGACCTTGTAAAGCAGTGTAAAGCACCAGTCACCGCATGGTGTGTGACCAGAATGGGCCTTGGAGGAGGGTGGGGCGACCTCTCCAGGCTCTTCTCGCTTGGGTCTCTTTTCAGCTTTCTCCAGCACAGATGTGGAGCCAGGAAGCCAGAGTACTGATCTCATCACCACTTACTGCTATGAGGCCTCAGTTCTCTGCTCTTGTAACCCTTCATTCTGCCTAGCATACCAGGATGTAAGGGCAGGTTTGGGGCACCAGTCGGAGCCATGGTTTCTCTTGAGTGGCAACAGGCAGAGGGCTGACCTGCAGCTTCAGGGCCAGCAAGGCAGCTGGTTCATCTGGAAAACCCTGGAAAGTCTGGTGTCGTCAAACGGTTTCCACTCTAATGGCCAGATTGAGTCCTCTCCCCAAGGTCCCAGGGGGCTGAAGAGTATGTCCCTGGGCTGGCTGGAGTGTGGTGACATCGGCTACTTGGAGGGGTTGAAGGAACAGGCTGAGATCTGACCATCCCCCTGCTCCAGCCCACATGGGCCTCAGCTCCCAGTTCTCATCTCAGAGCTTGTGGCCTTGGTCTCTTGCTTTGGACATCTCTGCTGGCAGGAGGAAACAAGACACTGGCTGTGCCTGGGTTGGTGCCAGAGCTCCATGATCATGCTGGATTCAGGTGCCAGGGCTCTTTAGGAAACAGCCACCTAAGGAAATAGGTTTCCAGAAGGCGACAGCCCTGGGATTGGGGAGGAAGGACCTGCTCTGCCTACCCATGGTGTGTCTCTCAGCTGGCCAGTGACCACCTGGGAGCTGTAAAGAGGTTTACAGACCAGGCTCTGTAGGCTGAGCACTGTCTCCTATGATGCGCGCCTGCTTCCTGTCTGTCCCTGTTGGTCCCCTCCTCCTTCTTCCATGTCTCCTTCCTGCCAGCCCCTCCCTTCCATTACCACTCATACCTTAAGAAACAAGCCCTCCAGTGAAGTCGCAGTGACAGTGACTGAAGACATTTCCCAAAGGCAAGAGTCACCCTCTGGGGATTGGTCACAACTGCAAAGGTGTTACCTTGTTCCTCTCTGCCCTCCCCTAGAGCCTCAGTGTGATGTGGTCAGGCAGAGGGACCGGTGGGCTTGAAGCTTGGGGAATGTACCTGGCCTCACAATGTCCCTTGCATCAGGAGGCAGTACCTGTGTCCCACACCCTTCCCTGGTCACTTTTGAGGTCTTCTCTAGCCCTAACAGTTTTGTGACCTCAGCTAGCTTAGGGACCATGATTTGGTCTTTGGGGTGATCAGCGGTACATGGGCCCTCTGCAGGAGGATCTGACTTTCCACACCACTGAATTCAAGGAGGCAGCTGCCTTCAGGGCCAGCAGGGCCAGTGTCAGCAGAATGAATGTGTCACACAACCTTGCTACCACTCAGGACCTGGGCATGGTCATGTCTCAGTCCTTGCCTTGGTGAGGGTGCAGCAGGCTTATGGGAGAGGGGTGCGAGAAGCCCCAGCAGGGCAGCCCCCAGTCCTACTTCTGAGGGGACTCCCTTTAGCTCCTTCTCAGAGCCTCCACTCCTGCAGAGCAACCTGATGGGTCTCCTCCATCAGAGCAGACGCACGCACAGAGCCCAGTTTCCACACTGCTGCCCCGCGCTGTGTATTTCCTGGACCGCAGCGATCACTGTCTCTCAGAGCCAACTGCTGGCAAACTCAAATCACATTTCAGAATAAACACTGTGCAGCAGCGGTCTGGGAGAGAGAGAGAGAGAGATTTATTAGCTTTCATGGGGTGAGAAACCACAAGGAGCAGAGTAATAGGATACATTTCTCATTAGTTGTGAACGCCAGAATAGAGTTAAAGGAGCACTAATGTTTTCTGTCTTGGACCTAGCGCAGGGAGGATTGTGAGCAGCAGAGGAAGGAAAGAATGGAGAGATGAGCTCGTGGTGCGGCTGGGCCCCGGCCCCCACAGGCAGTCTGGTCGCCTCTCACGTCCTCTGGGACGTGAATGTGTGTGTCCCGTGTGACCGCTTTGCAGGTGTGCACGGGTGTCAGCGGTGGCAGTGAGAGCAGATTGCACTGGGGGTGGAATTTGGGGAAGTGAGTGTGCTGCTGGCAGGGAGGGAGGAGGCAGGAGTGCTCCAGGCTTCATCCTGAGCTTTCTCTCCCTTCTCCAAGAGCTGCTGCCCCAGGTGCCCTGAGCCAGGCCCTGGTCACAGAGGGATGTGGTCAGCCTCAGATGCACCTGTGTGTGAAGGCAGGACAGGGTGGGCACAGCAGCCAGCCAGTGTGACAGCAGGGATGTCACCTGCCATGTAAGAATAAGGGCTGGCACTGCCTGGCACCTGTTGTGTGTGGCCTGGGGCCCACAGGAAAGGGGACAGGCGGGACAATGGGCTGGTCCCAAAGGACCAGGGGTGAGCCATGACACTTTGGTTCTATGATGCTGGTAGCAGCTGTGTCCCTAAGATTCTGTCCCCCAAAGAGCTGTGCCTATCTTTCTACCAACAGGGCCTTAGCATACCCGGTGGGGGCCTATCCATGGTGTCCTTCTTCAGGTCACATGGACCCTCAGCCAGCATGACCAGGAAGCTGGGTTGCCTAGAGGGTAGGCCCAGGAGGCTGCAAACAGCTGGACAGTGAGGGGTGGAGAGTTGGGCAGGCTGGAGCTGAGCCTCTGCCCACTCCATGTGACCTTGGCCGTGCTATTTACGTTACTAGCTCTCTCTGAGCCTCAGGCTCCTGTTCACACTACAGATGTGACAGTTGCCCCATCAGATGGGGTCCATAGGGTTTGGGGCACTAGCAAGTGCCTGGGCTGAGTCCATTGGGGCTGTGTCATCGGGTGAGGTCTGAAGCCATGACCGAGATAGCAGTGAGTGGTCAAGGTGGTAAAGACTGAAGGCGGGGCTGGGGGATCGTTTCTCAAATGGAACACATGTGCCTGGGCACCCAGGTTTGTGGTCGGGGTGCAGAATCCCAGGGTTCATCTCAGACCCACAAAGGCTGGGCCTCTGGAGTTCGTGTTTCTAATGAGCCCCTTGGGTGACACTGACTTTCTCTCATGTGCTTGGGATGAAAGGCACATGGCTTTTACCAGCTTCATTTTCCACTTTGTCTGGTTCAGTGGCCTTCGTCTCATTCACTTGCTGTGTGACCATCACCACTGCCATCTTCAGAGCATTTCTGTCCCCCACGCTGACGCTGCCTCCAGGAAACCTGAAGTCCCCATTCCCCCTCCCCAGACTCTGGCATTTGCCATGCTCCTGCCTGTCTCTGTGTATCGGATTGTTCCAGGGACCTCCTGGAAATGGAGTCCTAGGGTGTTTAACTTTCTGTCACTGGCTGATTTCACTTAGCACCCTGTCCCCGAGGTTCACTGCAGTGCCACATGACTCAGAGTTTTCTTCTTTTTGAAGGCTGCATAATATGCCACAGCATGGACAGACCACATTTAGTTTATGTGATCATTTGACCAGGTCTGTGAGTGGATTCCTGTTGATTTATTATTTTCTAATAATACAGAACTGTAATTGTTAATGTGATTCTCCCAACTCCTGTGAGTGGTGGGCCTTTGGCCCTGGCTCCCTCTGGTGCCCCAAACCCAGCCTGTCCTCAGGGTTCCTTCCTCACAGCCTCCCCTCAGCCTTCTCTGCAGAGACCCTTGGCCAGCTGTGCTGTCCCTCCTGGTCACTGCCCTGCGCAGCACCTCCCTATCACCTTCCTGCCTTGCTCAGGGATGGGGGTGGTACTTTAACAGGGAGTGATGATTGTCATAGAGATTCTTCCTCCCTCCAGTGTCACTAGGGAGGAGTGGACAGGGATCAGGGCAGCAGACAGGCTTATCCTTTCTCTGTGCCGGGCTACTTCTGTCTGTGGTGGACACAGAGAGACTAGGGGCAAATGCAGGTGTGTGGTGTGCGTGTGGCTGTGTCATTGTGCGTGTGGGGCCATTGTGATTAAAAGATGGGTACTCAAGGTGGTGCTGGGGGAAGTCTGTGAGCTTTTGGGAAGTGGATTCCTTGGGTGTGGGGGTTGCTGGGGCCTTGCACTTGGTGGGGATCAAGAGACCCAGGCGCTCTTGAACTTCCTGTTTGGCCACCTGAGTTCTTTCTCACTTGCACCTCTTCCTGGATGTGCTGCTGCCCGCTGCCCTCCCCAGAGCCTGGACCCAGCCCCAAGCCTTGGACGTGAAACTCTAGAACTGTGGGCTAAGGAAACTCTATCTTTAGTATTCATGCCCACGTATTTGGGGTATGTGATAATTACATTCTTCGTGGAGAGTTGGGCAGTGTACATAACACATCTCAATTCTTCTGATGCCCCCATCTCTTGGTACCTTTTCCATTTTCAAAAGATCTATTTCCTGTTATCTGGCTTTTGTTTTGCTCTTTATTTCTACTTTGGGTTTCTTCTGCAAGAGAAACCATGCGATATTTAAGGTTATGTGTCTGATTTATTTTGCTTAGTATTATGGTCTCAAGATGCATCCATTTTCCTACACATGCCTCAAGTGTATCCTTCGTTATGGCAGAGTAGTGCTCCCTTGTGTATAAGACACCACATTTTCTTGTCCATTCATCTGTTGATGGACATGTAGGTTGCTTCCAAGATTTAGCTATTATGAATTATAACCCTTTCTTCTGATAAGTTAGCTGCCTCAGGTGTTTTCTTGTAGTGATGCAGGGCTGACTAACATGAGAGTCTCAGAGGAACCTGTGTAAGATAAACATTTAGGGCCCCGCTGTGACCCTGTGGTGAACAACATAACCGAGAGGCCCTTCCACCAGCAGCCGTATCAACACCAAGGCAGCTCCCTCATTGCCCTGTAGAACCAAAGGAAAATGAGTTGTGATTAGTAGTCTAGGCTTCATAGTGCCCAGGATATCAGCTGAAGGTGGGATGTCCCCCCTCCCTGTGGGGACTGGGCCTTGGCTGCTACATGTGCAGGAGTTGGCATTGCCAAAAGAGGGTGATTTCCTGAAATCATCAACTCTTGGTCAAGTTTTTCACAGGAAAGTACTACATCTCCAGATGTAGAGCCTGGGTGTCCTGGGGAAGTTGGCACTTGGAGATCTTTGCAGAGTAATCAGTCATTCATTGATGAGTCTTGTTTGTTATTGCATTGGGTAGTGAACATAAAGTAGGGAGCGCTGTCCCCATTTTGTAGAGAATTGTGGTATTATTTAGGTCCCTCTAGAATTCACATGTTGAAACACCAGCTCCTGACCTGTTGGGACCGTTGGTCCTCTGCACGCACTGGTTCCCCTAATTTGATAGAAAAATCTTTGAAAAAGATAGCACTTTGAGGCTGACCAGGAGAAACTATGATTGATTTATAACTGGAAAATACTAATATGAGAGAGAAAGTCCAAGGCCTGTGTGGCTGGGAGAGAGGCTCCCTTTGGCATGTTGAGTGAAACTCACTCCTACACCATTGGCCAGGGCAGAGGCTCAAACTTGATAAAAGCTATAGCCGTGGTTGGTACTTTCTCAGACCTACTAGTGACTCCCAAGCAGATTACTTGTTAATTTTGAGCTGCTGTCCTGAACTATGCTAGAATAATTTGCTTCTCAATTCACAAGCCCTGCCTACATCAGCAGATTGGCCTTTTATTACCCTTTTTTCCCATTGTGAGCTCATTACTTATGTTAAAATTCCAATAAATGTAGACGAGCTTCTTGGTCTCCATCCTCATCAGACTTTGACCATCACAGTTCCCCATTTTACATGATGATTTCTGTCTCTGTCTCTTTCACATTCCTAGGCCCTAACCCTTGGCAGGTGATTGGGAGCTCAGGCCATGTACAGATTGATAAATGTGTGTATATTTATTTCCCATGTGGATTTCCTAAGTGATGCAGTGTAGTGACTATTTACATAGCATATACATTGCATTAGGTCCTGGAAATCATCTAGAGTTAAAGTCTACAGGAGGATGTATGTTATGGTTTGTGTCTGGATGTACTCCCAAAGCCTCATGTGGTCATGTGGGTGGGCTTCTAGAGTTTGTAATGATTCGTGGTCCATTGCTGGGATTATAGGTGTGAGTGCAACCCTCAGCCTAGGGTGGGTAGCTTACATACATCTGAGGAACAGAGAGAGTCTCTTCTTGTGTTCTTCTCTTGTGCTGTTGTTGATTTTGCTATCTTCTGCTGCCATACGCTGTTGCTTTTCCGCCATGTATGTGCTTTGGAGCCAGCAGAGTATAAATTGAAACCTCCACAAACCATGTGCTAAATAAACCTTTCCTTCCTTCATTTTGGATGTCAGCTATTTTGTCTAGCAATTAGAGAAAAGTAACAACACAGCATATGGTACCAGAGAAGTGGGATTGTTACTGTGACTATACTGAGGCATTGTGGTTCGAGAACCTTTGGAAATGGCTTGTGGAAAGAGTTTGGAAAGGTTCAGTGATATCTCCTGAAGGAGTAGAGCTGGAAAACCATAGATTGTGCTGTATGGGAGGTTCTGGTCAGAGCTTAGAGATCAAAAGACCGTTAGAAACCCTGCCAATAAAGACCAGGCTCAGGAGGTTTCTGCTGGGAAGAAGGACTGCATTGGGAGCTGGATTCTGATGCATGGTTTGGCTTGGCAGGAAGTTTGTCTGCATTTTGCTCATGTCCAGAGATTTTTCCTGAAACTAAGATTAAGGGCAGCTGACTAATTAATCTGGCAGAAGAAATTTTAAGGCAATCAAATGTTGAAGTGATGGCATGGCTATTGTTGGGGGCTTTTAACCAGATTTATGTTGTGAATCAATAGCAAAGAGTCCAGCAGGATGATTTAAAATGTTGTGAGTTTGGCCAGAAAGGAAGTGCTAGTAAAGCTATGAACTGAAAGAGCCTAGGAGATCTTAATTGCTGAGAAGTAACAGGAGAATATAAAAAGATGGCCTGAGGACATCACAGAAAGCAGCAAGTTAGCACCCTTTGCAGCCTCAAAACTGCAAAAGTGAAAGACTGTGCTTTGAGGAGAAAGCCTCAGAACACCATGTTTCAGAGTGGCAACAGCATAATTTGTCCCTTCAAGTTGGATTCAGAGTGTCCAGTGATCCAGGCACTTGACCCCTACAGCCAAGAGAGGGACAAGTCTGGCTACTGCTCCAGTTGGCAGCAGACCTTGGCATCATCCATGTGGGGCTGGTTTTAGGTACACATAGAATGCAAGAGTCCTGAGGTTAAAAAAAGCTTCCATTCAGATTTCAGAAGAAGGCCTAGGTGGCCAGGCAGTGTGCCCCTGAAAGGGCAGTGTGTGAAGTTGTGAGGGTGAAACCAAAGGTGCAGTGGAGAACTCAGAAGTTTGGAAAAACCAGGAAGGTGAATCATCTAAGGAACGTTGCAAGGAGGGAGCAGAGTGGGCCTAAGAGAGAAGCCGTGGGTGCTATAGTCACTGGAAGTGCCATAGGGGTGGAGCCATGCAAGCCCCATGGAGCTCACAATTTGCCACTGATTGCTTCAAAGCTGACTATGTAACTCCAAGACTTAATGTTTGCCCTGCTGGATTTTAGACTTATTTTGGTCCCAATGCTTTGTATTCCTGTTTGTAACTTTTAGAATGAAAATGTTTATCTTGTGCCACTGAAGGTTGGAAGTGTTTAACAATGAAAAGTTAAGAGTTTGCCTTAGATCTTGGAGGAGACTTGAGACTCGGACTTTTTAGCAGGTACAGAGAGGTCATGCCACTTGTCTGAGGCCACACAGTCAGGAAGTGGTGGCTTTAGGCAGGGCTCGAGGGAAATGTCTGAGAAACAGTGGGCCTTTGTGTTGAGAGTTGCGCTGTGTAGTTCAGGGCCATGCCTGGAGCCGTGGGCCAGCTTTCTTGTAAAAGGGAGTTACTTGTGCAAAGGCCCTGGGGCAACCTGTGAGATTGAGGGAAGAATGAATGAATAAGTGGACAATTTTATAAACTACTGATTACTCCATCACCTCAAATTTCTCTTCCTCAGTGGAGCCTCCACCAACTTCTAGCCACTTCCCCTACCCACGTCTCCTGTGCTTGTGACAGCTGGGCCTTGGTGGCCTATGGCAGTGCCTCTGGTGCTGGCTCAGCTGGCCACTCCTTTCTTCCAAACCAGGCCATGGGGTGGCCAGACCCCTGAGCTGCTTACTCCTACTGTGATGCATTGTGTGCCAAAGCACAGAACAATGGGCTGAGCGACCCTGGGTGGAAATCTGCAGAGCTGTGACCCTGAAGAAACCACTCCTCTTCAAGGCTGACTGTCTGAGGCATCTGTCACCAATCGGAGGGCTGATGGATGCAGTCAGAAACATCACAGGCCCACAGCGGTGTCTGTGGCCGTGAGCGCTCAGCCAGCACAGCCCGGGCCTGGCCTCTGAGTGCTGTGTGTGTGGCACACCAGGTGCCCTTGTTATTTACACCCGGTGCCTGCAGGTGCGGGGCACGGGTGTCATTCAGACTCTGGCCATCCAGCGTTCCACTCCAGCTCGTAGTGCTGTGCACTGGCAGCGTGGGGTGTGTGTATGTGAGTGGGTGTGCACACATTGTGCCAGCTCTCACACCAGAGGTCCGTGTTCATTCCATGTTGTGTGTCATGCCCCAGGCTGGGTCCTTGTGGTGACAATGCAGACAGACTGACAACCTCTGCCGGAGTCCAGCTGCGGCAGGGCTCAGGGGTCCCAAAGGTGGTCAGGGAGTCGTCGAGTGAGAGACAGAAGACACTGCACACCAGTCTGTGAGTGAATCTGAATCTACTTTATTTTTTAGAAGCTGGAGTATATATTTGCTAACTTTTGGCAGTAACCTAAACCCCAAGCAGGAAGCGTCCCAGCCTTAGGGCCAGGCAGGGATAATCTTAAACAATATGTGTTAATTAACTTTTTTCACCTTAGTTACACTTTAATCTTGTTACTTAATTAGCTTGGGAAATGTAAACCGACACACCGGGATGCCCACAGGAGGGAGAGATGGAGCCGCAGCTGTGAAGCTATCATGCCGCTCCCTACATTTTTTCCCTTATCACTTATGGGAGTATGGCAGGCCCTGTGAGGATAGCGCCTGTCTCGGGTCAAGGACTCTTCATATAAATCCAACCAGGCCTTACCCATCATGGGCCTGCAGGACAGCAATTGGTCCTGTGCCTGTCTTAGGCGGCCGGTGGCGTAACATATGTGTCCTATTTGCCTGTCTCTGGCTGCCTGTCCAGTGTCTCAGGGCAGTTGTCTCACAGGAATTTTGTAAATCCTCCTCCATGAGCTCTTTTATTTAAAGCTTTTGTATAAACTCTCTCATGCTACTCACAGAAGGTAAAATTTCACAATTAGTTTTCACAAAGTTATCTAGAAGGTTTCTAGTAACTCCTCTGGAGTTTCTATTTTTGATTTCATATTGAGTATTACATGAAAATATATATATGTGAATTACACAAATTACAATTATCAGTACAAAACATTACAAGATCCTTGCACCCAATCCCCACATGTGGTGTCCTT
>PVLA01007119.1:0-110851 GCA_004027455.1 Hydrochoerus hydrochaeris | reverse complement strand
CCCGAGGAAGGGGGCCCCCCAGCCCGGGAGGTGCCCCGAGAAGGGAGCCCCCCAGCCCGGGAGGTGCCCCGAGGAAGGGGGCCCCCCAGCCCGGGAGGTGCCCCGAGGAAGGGGGCCCCCCAGCCCGGGAGGTGTCCCGAGAAGGGAGCCCCCCAGCCCGGGAGGTGCCCCCAGGAGGGCTTGGCAGGCAGGCAGGTGCAGACTCCTGAGGCAGCCCACACACGCGGGCAGTGGAGGGGGCAGCTGGTGGGCAACAGGGCCAGATGCAGGCAGCCGGCTCTCTGCCACGGAAGAGGGTGCATTAGCTTCCCTTCCGGCACTGAGGATTGAGCCCAGAGCCTCCCCTGCCCTCTCCTTCTTCACTGTGGTGCTGGGATCTAACCCAGGGCCTTGTGTGCGGAGCTGCAACTCCAGCCCTGCAGCCCTTCATGTAAAGTTTTTGAGACTGGGTCTCACTGTTACCCAGGCCTGGGTTTGCCGTGTGCTAGGGTTACAGGTGTGCGCTGCCATGCCCAGCTAAAAAAGCAATTAAATTCTAGAAGATGACAGAGTGGATCTTTATGAAGCTCAAAACTAAGCAAATGCAGTATCATTATGATATGATGGTGGGTGTATGCACATACATATATTTAAAAGCAAAAGGAAAACCAGGCATGGTTTAAAGGCCGTGTGCCTTTAACCCCAGCACTCAAAAAGCTGAGGCAGGAGGATCCCTATGAATTTAAGGCCAGCCTAGCACTCTATAGTGAGTTCAAGGACAGCCTGAGCTAGACAGTGAAACCCTATCTCAAAACTCCCGCCCTCCCCACCAAAGAAAAGAAAGCAAAGGGAGATGAGAGGAAGGTGGGTATCCGAGACTGGGACGGAAGGGGACAAATGGGGAACACGAGAGGAGGCTTGAGGAGATATGCAAATTATTGGTAAGTTTATGGTTTTCTCTTACTTTCTTGTGTGTCTGTGGGTATTCCTGGGGATGGAACCCAGGCCTGCCACATGCTAGCCAAGTGCTCTACCACTGAAGTATTTCCTGAGCCCAGAGTTATAATTCTTATTTTTTCAGTTATAGTTTGGTTGAGACAGGTCTCAATATATAGTTCAGACTGCCCTTGAGCTCACTGTGTAGTCCAGGCTGGACTACATAGTGAACTTGTGCTGATCCTCCTGCCTGCTCTGAGTGCTAGGATTACAAGACCAGTTATAGTTTTTGGGTGGTTCAGTTCATAGTATTCACTATAGTATGCTGTATAATTAATACATTACACATAAATTTTATATACATCAAGTAACAGTAAAATATAATAAAGAAAAATTTTACACATGAGGCCAGAGTGTCAGGGGTGACTTCTGTCTTTGGAGCCTTTAATATGCTCATACGCACAATGTAAGATGAAGAACGAGCAGGGCATGGTGGCACATGCCTATAATCCCAATACTCTGGGAGGCTGAGACAGGAGGATTGTTAAGTCTGAAAACAGCCTAGGTGATTTAGAGATACTCTGTCTCAAAATAAAAGAATAAACAAGTTGCCAATGTGGCTCTGTGCAAAGGCACTCAGTTCATTCCCAAGTACTGGAAGAAAAAAAAAGAGGGGAACTTTAGTTTATTAAATTGTCTTTGAGGGGCTCCCCAGGACGTGCTAGGTCTTTACTCTCACCACAGTACTAAGTAAGGTAAGCGTCTCCTTCCGTCTTGTCATACACACATCCCCGTGTTTTCCACACTCTTGGAACTAAATGGTAGTGCCCGATGGCTCTCCACTGGGTGGCGCCAGATGCCCGGCCTGCATGCAGGGTGCGGTGCTTCTCATGGTCACACCCTTCCTGGAATTGTTGGCATGAGTGGGGTCACATTCAGCACTTTGTAGTAATTCTGGCTCTGGGGTCTCTCCTTACTTGCGCATTGGCAGTCATGGCAGTGACTGCTGAGCCAACAGAGCGATCTTTTGTTAGAAGGGAGTGATCAGCGTTGTGGCTGAAGTCTGGGACTCTGAGGCAGATCATGTTCAAGCAGGTGCAACTCAGAAGTTACTCAGCCCCAAACTTCAATGTCCTGTACCGTAAAACGAGGGTGATTAGCACTGAGCACCGTTTCACACCTGGGGAAACTTGCCCTTGGGCCCTAAGTAGTGCCTCAGAGTCGGAGTACAGGGCCACATCCAAAGCCTAGGCTCTTCTGCTGTCCAGCTGCTTGTCTCAGCCGGAGAGCTAGAGGCCTCCTGCTTTCCCTCTCTGGTAACCTGTCTTAAGGCTGGACCTGAAGGAGTCCTCATACCCTGTGGCTGTGGTCTGGCTATGAGATCAGGGCCTGTCCTCTGGTGGCTTCTTCCAGAAGTGCAAGACCAAGCAGGCTCCCGTGGCCTTCTGGAGGTGCCACTTGGGGATGTGGTCAGGGCCAGGTGGTCAGCATAGCGCCCTGCCTCCCTCCTTGAAGCTCCCTAACAACTCAGAAGTCAACAGTTGATCTCTGCCCCGCGCTGGGGGACCTCTGTCCCTCAATGGGAGCTCACGATGAGTGAGCCTTACAGTGCAGTTGAGTTCTGAGTTCACAGACCTTCAGAACAAAAGGGAACCCCATCACCACCATCTGTAGGCGAGCCGTGCGCCAGGTCCGTGGCTCTCTCTCAAGGTCACCTTGCGAGTTAGCCTCATCCCGTCTATAGATGAGGAGAGCTGGGCTCAGGAAGGTGGAATGGAGCTCAGGCTCACCTGCCGGTCAGCGAGTGCCCAGAGGGTGGCTGGGGAGGCCTCTGCCCAGCTCATCTCTGATGCTCTCCAATTCTCTCTCTCTTAGACTTCATGGGCGCTACAGTAAGCTCTGTGTTGCGGCCAGGGGGTGATGTCTCCGGATGGGGAGTCCTCCCCTGCCCTGTGGCTCACTCACAGGGACCCTGAAGGCCAAGACTCCAGCCTAGGAATTGGCCTGACCTCAGCTTGTCCTGTCATCTGCCCTCACGTCCCTCTGTCCAGACTCTGAGGGAAGATCTTGGACTGACGTATCAACTGCAGCCAGCCTGGGAGCTCCACATTGTGAAGAGAAGACGGGGCCAGTCTGCAGCCTGGCAGAGGGGAGGGCCCTGCAGACCCTGGGGATGGGGGGCGATTCTGGGTCTCTGGGTCTCATCTCAGGGACCTGGACCCCCCCTCCCTTGGCTTCTTCTCGCTTCTCCACACTGGTCTGCAGATGCCCAGGGAAGGGAGGCGCCCTAGTTCTGGCCCCCAGCCTCTCCCAGTCTGGAAGGCTGCGACCTGGCTGTATCCTTGCCTCCTACAGAAGCTGATTCATGACACTGCCCCAGGTGGGCTGGACTCTTTCCTATTTTTTATTTTCCTGATGATGGTTCCACCACATCTGCCACAGAGCTCCAGGTGCCACCAGCCTTGCCGGGGCTTCCTCTATCCCTAGCTCAGCCCACTCCCAGGACCCCAAAGGAGGGCGAGCTGTGCCAAGGGAGGAGCTGGGACCTCACTGTCACTCGCTGCCTGGAGCCTGAGGAGCCAGAGCTTGAGAGCAGACCAGGCTCTGGGGGAAGGGGCGGCGCCAGCCCGGGCTGCCCGCCAGGATATCTCAGCTGAGACTGGACCCTGAGCCTGGCCTGTTTTGTACAGCACAGACTTCTTGGCCCTGCTGTCAGGGTCGGGGTTGGGGTTGGGGGGGGTCCAAAGAAGGTGGGGAGTTAGGGGATGCGTCACCCCTTCTACCCTTCTCGTGGCCCCCACGCCCGGGGCATCTGCTGAGGGCAGAGACTGTCTTGCCTCTTTGATACTTTTCTGCATAACTTGAACTTGCAGGTCACCTCTGAACAGGGTACCCCTGTCCCCACTCCTGGGCCTTGTGAACGCATCCCTGCCTCTTCCTCTCCTTGCTCACCTGTCACCTTGCGCTATGCCCAGGGTGTGCAGCTGTGGGCAGTGCTTGGAGCCGAGGCTTGAGTGAATGTGTTTGTGTGTTTGTGTTTGTGAGTTTGTGTGCGTGTTGGAGAGGGGCGGAGAAGTCTTCTCCCCAACTCCACCCCATGGTGGGGCTTCTCCATTCCCCTCAGCTGTGTGGGAGACTCTAGGCATCTTCCGAACACCCCACATTACCTTGTGGATTTGGTGGCAGAGCCATCTAGCCTTGGAAGCCCTCCAGCTTGTGGCTGTGCAACCCCTGCCAGCACCTGGTCCGGGGCAGCAGACCAGCTTCATTTTGGGTGCCCACTGCCTGGCCCACTATTGAGCAGCCGGGTCACCTCCCAGGCTGCCTAGGGAAGTGTGCTGTTCCTGTTGGTCACGTGTGCCTCCACCAGCAGGGAGGAAAGCAGCTTGAGAGCCACATATGTGCCACCCTGTGTTCATTTCCATGGAACTTGGACCTGAGAAAGACCAGAGTCTGCACAACCCCCATCTGGAACCCACTGGAGTCAGGTGCTAGGTCCTGGTACGGTTCTAGCCCCTGGTTCCACTGGGTCCCGATCCCACCTTCTACACCTCTCGCCAAGGCCCTCACCAGTGCCTCTGCCCGCCCACGGGTGCGTTGGAGGTGGGACAGACAGCAGGGGGCAGGAGTGAGTTCTCCAACGTCCAGTCAGAGCCCAGGGTTGGACGGAGTGATGGAGGGCAGGGAATGAGTGACTGGGAAGGAGGAAGAGGAGGGAGGAGGACCACGCCCGGAGAGGGGTAAAAGCAACAGGGAAGAGATAGACGCAGGGGTCTATC
Organism: Hydrochoerus hydrochaeris; assembly: GCA_004027455.1. NCBI lineage: Eukaryota > Metazoa > Chordata > Mammalia > Rodentia > Hydrochaeridae > Hydrochoerus > Hydrochoerus hydrochaeris. The sequence continues at coordinate 106,157 of PVLA01007119.1, read as the reverse complement.
TCCTCCCTGAGGGAGGGAGGGGTCTGGAGACACTGGAGCGGAGCTGGAGGAGTAAGGAGAGAAGAGACTGACATCCAGGGGCCTGTGGTGGGGAGAAATCTGAGGGAGGAGAAAGGAGTGAAAGGACGAGGCAGAGCAGGTGAAGAGGCCAGTGGAGAGATGATTCGCAGGGGGCAGGACCGAGATGTGCAGGCAGAGGAGGCCAGATGCTGCTGTGTGGGCAGTGAGGGAAGGGACAGCTTGCTTCCCCAAGGACACCTGTGGCCCAAGACCCCTGTGAGCTAATGGAGGTTAGGACTGACCCCCTGGAGGCCCAGAGCCTGAGCAGCCCAGGCTCCATTCCAGAGGGAAGCCAAGTCCAGGCAGCGTAAGTGCAGGCAGGAAGAAGGGCCAGTGTCCTTTTGGGTAATCTGACAAAGCTTCCGTGCCACCCTCTAGCCAGCCAGCTGCTGCCCGGATGGAGGAAGGGGCAGCCTGGAAATCACCAAGGGGCTTGGGGTCCGGAGAACAGGATTGGGTGGGCTGATGTCTGGGGGCACCCCAGGGTCGCCCGGAGGGAGGAGTGGGGAGCAGACCATAGATAGCCCTGCCCCAGAAGATTCAGCAGAGACGGGAGAGAGCAGGTGAGAGTGCTTTCACTGAGGACCTAGGGGTCCCAGGGCTCCAGCGGCTCTGAGGCTATGGCAGCACCGTGCGGAGGACAGGCCTTTGGTTCATCTGTGCAGAGCCTGCAAAGTGGCTTTCATCTTTGGGAAGAGACAGAGAGGTCTGGGCCCGGGAAGGCCTTTTGGGTGCCCACTGAGAAGCTCCAGGCTTTAGGTCTCTGGAGGATTCACCTGCCCCAGGGTAAGAAGGTCAGGAGGAGCTGGCACCCCCTGCCTGTCTCCGCCCTGGACTGGGGACTCTTTCAGGAAAAGCGGGAGCCACACTTGGAGGTATTTCAGCCTCTGGTCCACAGCACCAAACCATCCTTACTTACTTAGGCTTCAGGAGGTGAACATTCCTCTTGGGGACCACAACCTATGGAGGAGCTTTCTGGCAAGGGTGGGGGGAAAGAATCTCTGGCCTCCTGAGATTCCTGCTGGGTCTCGGGTCACCCTTCTCCATCTTCCAGTGTGAGCTGAGACAGAGAGTGCTCTCTGGAGAAGCTGGGATTTTCCCAGCACGAGAAATATGTGTGGGCCCCTGGCTCAGGGCTAGCTTTTGGGTGGGACTGCAGTTTCCTGAAACAGAGGAGTCATTCCCTTCCCAGGGCTCTGATGGACAGATCCCCAAGGGTCTATGCTGTGTCATTAGGATAGCTTGGTGTCATCTACACCCCATTAGTAAGTTCTGTCTGAATGTGTCCTCACTGTTCATCGTCCAATTTGGTAACATTTTATTTTGGTCCTGTCCCCTTCTGCTGCTGCTGGATTTGAGCTTCAGTGCAGATGGAATGATGTTCAAATAAAGAAACACTTTATATCACCCATGCTGGCTGCTGCTTCTGAGTCATGTCCCAGTGGCACAAGTGGGGTAGGACCACCAGCGCCCATGTGTCAGGTCTGGCTGTGTACTAATGGGGCTCTCCCTCTTGGCTCAATGAGACAGTTTGTATTACCGTGGCATTAAAAGAAACGCCACAAGCGTGACTGAGACAGTGCCTGCGATGCTGACAGGAACCTGGCTCCTTCTTTTCTGCTGTTTTGAATCCTGACTCCCTTCCTCAAGGAAACCGCAGGCTCCAGTCACTTGGTCTACATTTCGTTGGAAAGAGACTCGTGGGAATTGCATGGGACCAAGTCACATCCCACTGATAGCTGTAAATGGAGGCTAATGATGTTAATAGGGCCCACTGCCACCCCAAGGGTTCTGTCACAAAGAAGAAGGGGGAGAATGGGTGGGGCAGGCAGGTAGCACCTCCTGGGAGCACAGGCTTGACTTTGCACTTGAGACCCTGTGTGGGGGCCTCAGACAAGTCACCTCTAAATCCCCACTGAGTGAATGGGGACAACAATAGTGACTATCTCACAGGGAAGTAAGGAATGTAAGTAAATGGTTCAACATAGTGTAAAAAGAGACTCTCAGGGCTACCTCTGGTGGTGGAAATGAGATAAAATTTGCAGGCCGGGTGTAGTGCTTGTAACCCCAGCACGCAGGAGGCTGAGGAAGAAAGTCTGTTGCAAGTTTGAGGACAGCCTGAGCTACACAGTGAGTTCAAGGCCAGCCTGAGCTACATAGTGAGACTCTCTCTCTGTCTCTGTCTCTCTCTCTCTGTGTCATACACGCACACACACGCACGCACGCATGCTCACGATACCATCCGCTAAGTGCAGAGCACTGTTGGTGTTGTTGGGTGGAAGATGGGGAGAAAGCTTTACTGTAGGTGAGTGGAAGCTGGGCAGGAAAAATCAGAAGGTCATCCTGAAAGAGCTTGAGCAAAGAGACCAAGAAAAGAGGCCCAAGCATCAGAGCATTGCAGCCTGTGGAGAGCAGAAGCCATGCGGGCGTTCTGAGTGCAAGTGAGGCGCAGAGGGTGAGAGATGGGCCTGGAGAGACCGACAAGAGTCAGCTCCGGAGAAACCCAGAAACCATGCACAGGCATTCAGACCCAACAGCCACAGGGAGCCAGAGAAGGATTTCAGGCAAGAGAGAGGGGCACAGCAAGGTTTGCATTTGAGAACAGTCATGCTGGTTGTAGTGTTAGGGGACCGAGTTAGAGGTGATTTCTTCAGTAAAAGAGGAATCAAAAGCATGACCTGAAGCAAAGTGATGGCAGCTGAGTTTGAGAAAGGGAAGTTCTCTATTCAGAAACAAATAGAGACCCTCAGTAATGCACTGGGGGGGCGGGGGATAGAAAGGCCTCAGGGCCGTCAGTGAATTATTCTCCCCTGGGGGGATTGGAGTATCTGTCAAGATGATCATTTTGGTTCAGGAAGTGCTACTTTTCAGACATGTGTGAGGCACCATGGTGGGGCTGTTTTTATGGAGTTGGGAAACCAAGAAAGATGCAGTCAGATCTGGAGACCAGGGAATCTCCGTAACCAGGACAAAGCTGCACCTTCTAGGGTGCCTGCGCTGTGGGAAAAGCTGGGGTGGGGTGGGGGTGGGGCACAAACACTACATGGACTCTGGGGGACACAACAGGGGAATCAGAGGATGTGAGGGGCACTGTGAGTATGGTGCTGAGTTTGGGGGGAGGCTGCCTGGCCAGGTGAAGTAGGGTCCGGTATGAGGGGATGAAACACATATCCACTGAATTAGAGAGTGAAATCACTGCGGAACTTGGTGTAAGTGGGTTCAGGAGATAACTGTGGATCACTAACTGAAGTGCAGATAAAAAGAAATGAGTGACTAGAATTCACTCAGGAAATAGTGCACATAGTGAGCCAGCAGTGGACAAGGGTTAGCATGCTACCCAGAGGTATTGTGGGAAAACCGCCAGACCAAACCGAAAGGGAAGGGAAGACTGCACTGAGGAGACAGGAAGGCAGCGGCGGACTGTGGGATCTTCACACCAGCAGACTGCTGCCAGGTAATTCCTCCATGCCAACAGCCCAGAGTTCACAGAGAGCTTAGTTTACACAGAAGTTAGAAGTTTGAGGTACAAAGCAAGTGAAAAAAAATGACATAACTGGTTACATACAGTGAGGTCATATATTGACAGGTGAAACAAAGGAAAGGGTTATCATAATATAGAAATACTCTGGGCACAAGGGGAGGGGCTGTAAAAGAGTGAGCACAGTTAAAGGTGTTGCCATAACATAGAAACATTCTGGGGAGGGGTCCTTACAGGGGGTCCTTGACTAGCCCAGGGTGCCGTAAGTTCCAATTACTCTGACTCAGTGCTCCTCAGAGGTGTGCAGCTGGGTTTTAGACACTGTCAAGGTCAATTGGATTCAGCAGAACAGAAACTTGGTCATATCTATAAGCTTGCTATTTTACAAATGTGTTCTTACGTTATAATTGTGCCCCAACAGAGGGTGGTGGAATCTTTCTTTTTGCAGTACTGGAGATTGAACCAAAAGAATGCTGAGCTATCCTCTCAGCCTTTTTTATATTGCTATGAGATGGATTCTTCCTAAATTGCCCAGGATGGGCTGAAACTCGTGCTCCCTGCTGGGATTACAGGTATGTTTCCCCATATCCTACCAGCAGCTTGGGAGTGTGCTGTGTGTCCTCAGACTATGACCACTAAGAGGATGAACAGGTGACCGCAGAAGCAAGTCCTGGGGGGCGGGGAGCCAGCCAAGCCAGCCCAGGTAGGATATGGAGGGTGCAGAGGCTGGGTTTGAAAATTAAAAGATGACTACACTATAACACAGGGAAAGGCAATGAGATGAAAAATTTAAGTTACTTTTGGGGTACAAGGGAGTGCAAAGTTTAGGGAGCTCTTTTATTTTTTAAATTTTTGTCTTTTTGAGAAAGAGTTTAGCTACGCAGTTCAGGCTGGCCTTGAACTCACTTTGTAGCCCAAGTTGGCCTTGATCTCACAGTGCTCTTCCTGCTTCAGCCTCCTGAATGATAGGATTATGGTGTGCCACCCATGCCCAGCCAGGGAACTCTTTTCTGATGACATCCATTTTTTTTAATTGAGTCAGGAGCTTTGAAAACAATGGAGGAAATTGCGAGAGCTAAGGATGAATGAAAGAACTGATAGCCAACCATGCATGTGTGGTGGTACCAACAGACAGGAGAGCAGGCACAGAAGACCAGATCAACAGGTAGGTGCAAAGGAAGCCAAGGGTCTTAGGTGTTTCAGAGATCCGCCTGAGATAGAGGCTGGGCATTGGAGAAAGAGCCTGGGGCGGGGCTGACGGAGGGACTGAGCCACTGATGTTTATGAAGGAACTGGAAGGCCAGGAGATCGTGGTAGAGGGCTGAGTATCGGCCTGGGCATCCCCAGGAATTTGGGAAGAGAACTCAGATGACAGGCACTCTGGTGAGGCTGTCCATCAAAGGGTGGGGAACACAGCAGAATTGAGGGTGGAGGGGAAGAGCTGTCAAACTTGTTCAAGAGTCAGAGTGGCTGGAACAGTAAAAGATAAAGGCAATGAAAGAGAAGGGTTCTACAGGGTGCACTGAGGGGAGGCTGGCGGCAGTGAGGCAGGGGCCTTCACACGGACTCTGTGCAGTTCCCTCAGCCACTGGAGGAAAGGCTCTGTGCAGCAGCACGTCAGGGAGTGAGCAGCCACGCGGGGTTTGCAAGGGAGAAGGTGACCCAAGGAGAGAACCTGACTTCAGCAGAGTAGGATAAAGGTGGGCTTTGTGGAGGAAGAGGAGTGTTCAGAGAACACAGCAGAAAGGCTACGAGAGAAGGGACAGGGAGAGGACCGCATGCTGAAAAAGCGCCTGGGAGGCCAGATGACACAGAGCACTCTGACGTGGAAGACTGGTCAGGGCTCAGAAACATGAAAGCTTAGTTTGGGCCTGTGGCCTAGTGTCCAGTCCACTCAGGTAGAGCAAAGGACTGGAGATGATGCCGGCTAGCTGTGAGGCCGAAGGAGATCTGCTCGAAGGTAGATCTACTGGGCAGCTCATTCAGGTACTGAAAAGGGTGCAAGAATCCAGCCTGAGTGGGTTGGAAGCTTCTTCAAATTCATATACTCAAGAAAGCATTTTCTGCCCAGGCCCTGTGGCACGTACCTGTAATCCTAGCTCTCTGGGAGGCTAGAGTAGAAAGATGACAAGTTCAAGGCCAGCTATAGCCACTTAGGAAGAATCTGTACCAAAATTTAAAAAAAGAAAAAAATATATAGCTGGGGTGTTGCTCACTGGTGTATCAGGGTAGAGCGCTTAGAATGCATACTGTGGGTTCAAATTCCGGTGCTGAAAATCAACAACCAACCCAAACAACAAACAAAACAATAATAAAGAAAACCCCACAAAACTGCCCAAATCACAAAACACCAAAGGATTTATTAAATGCATACTGTCAGGTACTGTCAAGCCCTAGAAATGCATCCAACACAGGCTTGGTAAGTCCTGTTAGGCATAGTGACCAGATGAGAGTCTGTTTTTAGTTTGCTCAAACATAACATAAATACAGACATCAAAAGCATGAAATAAATGTACACCTTAATTAGTTATAAAATATCCTTCTAACTACCAATAAGGAGACAAGATTTTCCTACATTTTTTTAGCCAAAAAGGAATAAACAATACAGCTTAGCCTTACTTTAAAAAAAAAAGAAGTCCTTCCTATTCCATTTTATCTTTCTTGCAATTTATTTCCGAAGAAGTTGAACCATTTGTTAAGTACCACTTCACAGTGGAATTCTATTGCCTTCCTTCTTGATAGTTGAGTAAGTCTCTGTTCTTTGTATTTCTAGCAAACAGGTAATGGGATCCAGTTGTTAACACATTCATGACAGGACTGTAACTTGTCTGTCTTGTTGCCAGGCACCTCTGAACCATGGTGGTACAGGCATAATGACTGCCCTACTGGGTGACATGGGACAGTCATGCAGGTACCACCAATATTTGAAGCCGATAGGAATGGGCGGATTGAATTCAGGTGTGTGTGTGTGTGTGTGTGTGTGTGTGTGTGTGTGTGTCTGTGTTTCACATTTTGACTGCTTTATGGTTTGTTTTCCTTTCCTGGCACTTGGAATCAAACTCAGGGGAGCTCTATCACTGAGTTACACCCCAGCCCTTTTATTTTTCAGTACTGAAACAGGGTCTAAGTTGTCCAGGCTGGCTTTGAACTCCAAGCCTCACTCAGCTTCTCAAATCGCTGGGATTACAGACAGGGCTACCATGCCCAGTTGTAAATGTCCCTTTACGGACATATTCCCACAGATAAAACAAATGATAGAACTGGAACACCATCACTTTGTAGTCCCTGATGAATTAAAGATCTAAGCATTGATCCCTAACCATTACTAGCAACAAAGAAACAGAACTGTGTGCCTCTTAATGCCGCTCCGACCCCAATCCTGAATGCTGACTATGGTGGCATATCCCTATTTCCCCTATAATCTTTTTTTCATGTTTTAGAATTTTCATTATTTGTATTATAACAATAAATCATGTCTTTCCATAATAGCCATGTCAAACACTACCAACTGGGCTGGGGATTTAGCTCAGTGCTTAAGTGCCTGCCTGGCAAGCATGAGGTCATGAGTTCAATCCCTGGTACCAAAAAAACAAAAAAACACTACCAACTTTGATATAAGTAAGAGTCACCGTATACTTTTATAGCAATTTTAAAAATAATTGCAGGCCATTTTCTTTTTGTTTGTAGCTCTCCCCAAAACACTATGTTTATAACAAAAATGAACAAACACAGAAAACAGAATGGAGAAAATATAATATTCATAGCCATTGGACCACCCTGGGCATTAGAATTAAGTCATGTTCCATAAGTAACATATGCTAATAAACAATTGGGCAAGCTCTTCATATCTTTGTTTCTGGAAAAGTGAGTGTAAATTGTTGACAGAATTTATTCTTTGCTCGAACTGTTTACCAAGAAAACATGAGTAAAGAGAAAACAAAAAAGAGAGCTGTGTTCATTACTGGAAAACTGCAGCCACAGGTAAGAGAGCTTTCTCAGGGGCCTGGCTGGGATAACCTTGCATGTCTCTGCCCTCAAACTCACAATCAGCCATTTTTCTAAAAACAAAAACTTCATTTGTACATCTTTCTAGTTGACAGAGTTGGGACACATTCTCTATAGGTAGATAAGAAATCCCTACCTCTCTGAGAAGATACTCCAGGAGTAAGACTGACATAGGCTTTAGCTACATTTATTTTCACATCGGTTCTCTAGTTTCCTACGTCTAACCTGTGATCCGCAGGACCCTTGCCCTTCTCTCCTTATGACAAATATTTGAAAGAGACACTTTGTATTTGTATACATTAACCACATTGCATATTTTATATGAGGCTGGGGGACCCAAAAGTTTGGGTACAACTGCTTAGTTTTCAAGAATATTGTGATCACTAGCTTTATCTCACATTAAAGCACTCAGATATACCACTACTAGTATGCTTATTGAAATCTTCTGATTTTTACAATTGTATTGCATCTACATTGTATAGCATATCAGAGTTCACCAGAGTAACAGATTTAATATAATTTTGGGAGGTATTGGGAATTGAACTCAACCTTGCACTTACCAGGCAGGCACTTATGCACTTTGCTGCTGAGATATATCCCTGGCCCCTTAATATAATGTATATGTTTTTCTTCTCTCTCTCTCTCTCTCTCTCTCTCTCTCTCTCTCTCTCTCTCTCTCTGTCTCTCTCCATGCATCTGTCTATCTATCTATGGATCTATCTATGTCTATAAATCTATCTATCTATCTATCTATCTATCATCTAACATCTTTCCACAAACACAGTTTATAAGGTAGGCTTACAATGTGTCACCTGTACAGTCAGGTGTGGAAGAATGCAAAAGAATCACCTTTGTGTTGGACACTTAAACTACCCAGTCAAAGGTGGAACACATGGAGCTTACTGCAGAGTCCCACTGGATTCTGTGTAGGAAGCTGAGGTGTATGGTGGAAGGCTGAAGAATCGGCACTGAAATCCTGGAGACAGACATCCGAAGTTGATGGAAAAGCCAGAGCTTCTGCAAAGCAGAAGCGAGCCTTCCTTCTCCTTTCCCTTTTCATTCCATCCAGGCTACAAGCCTATTGGCTGGTGCCATCCACACCCAAGGTGGGTCTTCCCTCTTAAATCCATCATTCAGATACAGCCAGAGCCAATCAGCAGGGCATTTCTTATTCAAGCTGACACAACAATTAACTGTCACAGATAGGTGACAAAAACTATTTTGTACTATGTGATGCATATTCCTCATTTAGTCTGTTCTTCATTAATATATAATTAATGCTGACTACCATACTTAGCACTGATTTCTCTTAAGGGTCTGGTTGAAGCTCTGTCAAATAGAATTGAAGCCTTCATAAAAATAAAATTCCCTAAGTTTTTGAATTTAAGTAAGCTACTATTATCCTGGAAAGTAAGGTCAATTGGCACAAAATTTTTGGGTTCATCATCTCTTTCCTTACCTGTATTCCATTTCCCTTTACCATAGTAATGCCAAAAAGTCTGATACTGCTGGGTGTGATTTTCGAGGCCAGCCTGGGCTACATAGTGATTTCAAGACCAGCCTGAACTGCATAGTGAGACACTGTCTCAAAAAAAAGTCTGATACAGCCTCATTTTCTATTATAAGTAACAAAAAATTGATAAATATTTTATAAGTATCTGTATCTATATGTATCTATACATATCAAATGCCTAAATTTTTTTCCTTTTCATTAAAACCCTAGAACTTTTTGATATTGCTCAGTTGAGTTGAATTTTACTAGGTATGCATTAAATTTTAATTTTGGATGATACATCTCTGTAATCCCAGCACTTGGGAGGCTGAGGCAGGAGAACTGCTATGAGTTTGAGGCTAGCCTGGGCTACAAAGTCAGGTCAAGGCCTGACTGAACTACACAGCAAGAAGCTGACCCAAACAACAACTTTTTGAAAATTTTCTCAAATAATTTTATGAAAAAAATTTCATAACAAAATGAGAACAATAGTTAATACAGCGTATATCATTGTCTTCAAAGTAATAACTCAGAGAACAAGATATAGATAAAAAAATTCTTACAAATAAGAAACTAGCATATAATAGCTTTTCAATGAGCTAAGAGAAACTATTAGTATAAATGAGACAAATTATCCGACCATGGTGGCACATGCCTATAATCCCAGCACTTGGGAGGCTGAGGCAGAAAGACTGTTCTGAGTTCCAGAACAGCCTGGCTACATAATGAGCTCATGGCCAGCCTGACCTATGTAGCAAGACCCTGTCTCAAAAAGACAAAAAGGGAAAAAAAAAGAAACAAGATACACACACACACACACACACACACACACACACAGTGGAATAAGTAAGTTGGGAAATTTACTTTTTCTGTACTTCCTGTTTATCTATCTACTATTTTGTGTCCTCTATTTTTTCTCATATAAGAGCAACCATGTGATATTTAATCTTGTGTGCCTGACTTATTTCAATTAACAATATATTCTCAAGTTGCATCTCTTTGCTGACAAATGCTTGCCCTTTGCTATGCAGAGTACCCATTATATGGAAATATCACATTTTCCTTATCCAGTCATTTGTACACCGCTTCCAAAAGGTAGTCATCGTAAACTTTGCTGCTATATACATAGCTAGGCATGTGTCCCTGTAATATACTGATTTTAACTTTTCTTTTTTTGGTACTAGGAATCAAACTCAGGACCTTGTGCTTACCAGGCAGGCGGTGTGCTGCTGAGCTATATCACTGGTCTGATTTTAACTCTTTTGGTAAGGGACCTAGAAGGGAATATCTAGGTCAAATGGAGTTTCTACTTTTAGTGTTTTGAGGAATCTTCACATTGGTTTCCACAGCAGTTGTACTAGTTTACATTCCCACCAGCAATGTAGACTAATTCCTTTTCCCCACATCCTTGATAGCATTTGTTTTTATTAGTGTTTTTGTTTTGTTTTGTTTTTTGGTCTTTTGAGACAGCATTCTGTTATGCAGTTCAGGCTGGCTTGGGCTCACTTTGAACTTGCAGTGATCCTTCTGCTTCAGCCTCCTGAGAGCTGGGATTACAGGAGTGTGCCACCATGCCTGACTTTATTAGATTTTTTGATGACTGTTCTTTGTGGGGTAAGAGAGTATCTTTTTTTTTTTTTTTTTTTTTTGCAGTACTGGGGGTTGAACTCACAATCTTGTGCTTGCCAGGCAGGTGCTTATTCTACTGAGCTAAATCCCCAGCCCGGTAAGAGAGTATCTTAATATAGTTTTTCAATCTTCATTTATCCAATGGTCAGCAATGTTGAACTTTTTTTTTTCCTGAGAAAGGGTCTTGCTCTGTAGTCAGGCTGGTCTCAAGTTCACAGCAACCCTCCTGCCTCAGCTTCCCAAGTGCCCAGCTTATTAAACTTTTTTTTCATGTATTTATTGGCCATTCCTACTTCTGAGACATGTCTGTTCATTCATTGCCCATTTTATACCTGAGTGTTTTGTTCTGGAGTCTAATTTTTTTGGGTTCTCTATATAGCTGCATGTTACTCGTCTGAAGAATAGCAGGTAAGCTTTTCCCCATTCTCTAGGCTGTCACTTCATGCTGTTTATTTTCCTTGCTGTGCACAAGCTCATTAATATGATCTCATTTGTTGATCTTTGATATTATTTCTTGTGCCATTTGGGACAAAAAGTCCTTGTTCAATGGGGAGTGTGATACTACCTGCTTTGCTTTTGTTACCCAGGATTGCTTTTGCTAGTCTAGGTCTCTTCCTGTTCCATATGACTTTTAGGCTTATTTTCTTATATGCGTGAGAGATGCCATTGGTATTTGGATTGGGATTGCATTTAAATTCTAGATATCAGTTTTGGGAGTATAGCTATTGTGATTATATTGATTCTGCCTCTTCAGGAATAGGAGATAGCTTTCAATTTTTGGATGTCCTCTTTGATTTTCTTTCTCAGTGATGTAACTTTCATTGTAGGTATCTTCCTCTCCCTTGGTTGGATTAATTCCTAAGCATTTACTTTTTTGATGTTATTATGAATGGTATTTTTTTTCCTATTTTCTTTTTCAATAGAAATGCTATTGATTTTTGTGTTAATTTTGTTTTTTCTTTTTTATGAATTTTTGAGACAAGGTCATGCTATGTAGTCAAGGCTAGTCTTGAACTTACTATGCAGCAAGCTGGCCTCTAACTTGTGGCAATCTTCCTAGTTAGCCTCCTGAGTGTACAGGCTTGAGCCACCACATCTGGCTTTTGTGTGTTAGTTTTGGAAGGTTTATTTTTTGTTTGTTTGTGTTTTTGATACAGGGTCTTGTTAAATAGTTCAGGCTGGCTTCAAGTTCACTCTGTAGTCCAGGCTGGCCTTGTGTTACAGCAGTCCTGCCTTAGCCCCCAAGAGTGCTGGAATTACAGGTGTGCATCACCATGCCTGGTGACATTTATTTCTATCAGCATATTATGTATTGCTGAATTTGGTTATTCTAGAAGTTTTTTGATGTATTTTTTGAGTGGGTCTTGTAAGTAAAGGTTCATGTCATCTGCAAATAATGATAATCTTGACTTTGTCTTTTCCTATACATATTGTTTTTATTTCTTTTGCCCTACTGCTCTGGCAAATGTTTTGAGGACTCTTTGAAAAGGAGTTAATGGATACCCCTGTCTTGTTCCTGATTTTAGAGAGAAGGCTTTCAGCTTTTATCTATTTAGTATGACAGTGGGTTAGTCACACAGTCTTTTGTCAGATTAAGATCATATTGCTATATCTATTTTTAAGCATGAATGAATATTAGATTTTGTCTATTTATGTGATGTATTACATTTATTGATTGCATATGTGTAACCATCCTTGCATCCTTGGGATACTTACTGGGTTGTGGTATATAATTTTTTTTTTTTTTTTTTTTGGTACCAGGGATCAAACTCGCAACCTTGCACTTGCCAGGCAGGCACTTACACCATTGAGCTGAATCCCCGGCTGGTATACGATCTTTTTGTTCATTTGTTGCATTCTTTGTAGTATCTCGTTAAGGCATTTTGCATTTATGTTCATTAAAGAAATTGGCCTGCAGTTCTCTTAATTGGATCCTTGTCTGGTTTAGGGATGGGGATGTGAGCTTTCCAAGAATGATTTTTTGTATTAGGATTCAAACTCAGGACCTTGAGCTTGCCAGGTTCACATATAGCTAGGAACATCTCCACTTTTTCTGAGTTCTCCAGTTTTTTGGAAAATGCTTTTGGACGTACTCCTTCCCTCTCAATTTCTGTAAACAGTTTGAGGAGTACCGGTGTTAGATCGTCCCTGAAGTTTTTATAGAATTCAACTGTGAATCTGTGATAATTAGCAGATTGTTCCAGTTTGACAAAGAAATCCCCAGCTAAATTGGGTCAGCACAATTCTTGATGTTCCTGCCGGGATTTACTGAGGACAGAAGACGCGCCTGGCGGTGTGAGCAGCAGAGAAGCTTGCTTCCTGAATGGGATGAAAGGGAAGGCAGGGGTCCTGCTTCTGCTTCTCTGGAGGAGCTCCAGTCTTCAGCGTCAACTTGGATACTGTCTGTTGGCTCCCAGAACAGACCCTTCAGCCTTCCACAGCAGACACTTTGGCCTCCTGAGATGGTCTTGTGTAGGACACTTCAGTGAGCTTCAGTGGATCCTATGGGTCTCCTGGGGCACAGAGCCCTGTTTTTATACCTGGCTCTGTGGATGGCCATTATAGCCAGTCTTATAAATTCTCACGTATTTCTATATCTTGCATTAAATGTTTCTCTAGTAAACACTGATACAGAATGTATCAAGACCTGGGTTTTTCTTAGCTGGTACTATTTTATTACTGCTTCAATTTCATCACTTGTTATTTGATTTTTCAAGATTTTTACATCTTGGTTCAGTATTTGTAATTCATGTATAGCTAGGAATGTCTCCATTTCATCTGAGTTCTCCAGTTTTTTGGCATATATGTTTGTGAAGTAGCTGCTGATAATTTTCTGGATTTTGTTAGTGTGTGCGTTGTGATCTGTTTTCATTTCATTTCTAATTTACTGATTTGTATTTTCTTTTGTTGGCAAGATTGGTTGAAAATGTATCTTTTGCTTATTCTTTCAAAGAACCAGTAGAACTTAGTCATTCTTTGTATTTTTTTAAGTCATCATTTTGTTGATTTTTGCTCTGATCTTTATAATCTTCCTTATATAAGCTCTGGATTCGAACTGTTATTTTTTCTTGGTCTCTTAAGTTCATTTTTACTTACATGGAATGGTTCTGTTGTTTCTGACTGGTTCTGTTGTTCCTGATGGCATTCACATCACAGCCTCCCCTGTAGGACTACTTCCACTGTGTCCCACAAATGCTGGTATGTTGTGCGGGCAGTGTCATTTAATTCTAGGAGCTGTCTTATTTCTTAATTTGTTCTATGCTTCTATGTTTCCACATTTGCATAATTCCTGTGATTGCTTTGGTGTTGATTTCAAGTTTCACTGCACTGTGATCTGATACTATGTATGGTAAAATTTTGATTTTTGCATTTACTTAGCCATTCAAAAGTTTAGTTCAACTCTGATATATATTTTTGTTTGGTTGAACTATTGAGGCCTCATCTTATAACTCTACTGATGTTTATCTGATTCATGTTTGTAGCTGTTTTATCTTCTTGTTCCATTATTAATCAGTGTGTAATGTCCTTGTGTGGCTCTTTTCATCAGATTTTAGTTGAAGTCCACTTTGTGTGACAACAGGACAGCTTACTTTCGAGTTCCTTTTGCATGGAATATTATTTTCCATCCCTTGATTTTCTAAAATTTATTTTTCATTTAAGACAGGATCTTGCCATGTAGTTCAGGCTGGACCTAAACTCCCGATGTAGCTCAGGCTGGCCTCGAATTAATGATGATCCTTCTGCCTCAGTCTCTTCAGAGTTGGGATTACAAGTGTGCACCACCATGCCCAGCTTTCCCTTGATTTTTTTTTTTGAACCAGGAATTGAACTCAGGACTTGTGCTTGCCAGGCAGATGCTTATGTCCCTGAGCTATATACCTGGCCCTGCCTCCCTTGATTTTTAAGTCTATAAATTCTCTTTGTGTTAAAAATGTTTCTTGTATACATCATACTGTTGGATTTTGCTTCTTGCTTCATTCTGCTAAGGTGTCTTTTGATCAGTGAGTTGAGTCTGTTTACACTGGTGGTTATACTGCCAGGTGCTGACTTATTCCCATTGAACTGTTTTTCTGTTTCGGTGTCTTTCTGCCCGACTTAACTGCAAAGCCTACCTCACACAGTCATTTTTGGCTGGGCCTCTTGGCACTGTTCTCGCCACTGTCTCCTTCTAGAGTATTGAGAGTTTCTAGAGTGTTGGTTTGGTGGTCATAATTTTAAGTTGTCTTTATGCTAGAAATATGGTATTTCTCCATCAGTTTTGAGAGATAATTTTGCAAAATGTAACAGTCTGGGTTGGAAGTTGTTTTCTTTCAGGGCTTGCTACACTTCATTCCAAGGTCTCCTTGCCTTTATTTTGTGTTGAGAAGTCTATTCTTACGGATTTTCCTCACTGCTTTTCTCCAGCAGCCTGTAATGTTCTGTTCCTGTTGGATTTCTGGTATTTTAATTGCAATGTAGTGTGGAATGTATTTTTCCTGAGCATGGCTATTTGGGGTTCTATTTGCCTCACTTATCTGTATGTGAAATTCTATTTTCATGTCTACAACGTCTTGTTATTACGTCTATAAATAAGTTTTAAATGCCATGCCTGTATGCAGTCCTCTGCTTTCTCATTAATTTCCTTTTTTTTATAGGGTCTTGCTCTCCAATTCAAGCTGGTCCCGCACTCATTATGTAGCCCAGGCTGGCCTGGGACTCAAGGTGCATCTCTTGCCCGTCTCCTGAGTGCCCAGGTTACAGGTGTGCACCACCACACCTGGCCAATTACTCTGTCTTTTTTGAGTCATCTAGCAGCATTTGGATTCATTTTTCATGTTCTCTTGTTGTTTTTAAATTCACCAAACACCATAATGAACTGTTTCATCTTCACTAATAACCTTTCAAAACTTTCTGCTGCGTGGCTTATAATTTCATCTTGCTCAATGCAACCTGAACTGGTTTGGGGGAGTTGGTAGCTTTTGGAAGCATCTTCTTACTTAGTCTTTCTTTTTTTACCCTGTGTTTTGTAGCTTATTTGGCTTAGTACCTGGTTCTTCAGGAGCCTGCTGCAGTGTTATTTGTGACCCCCAGGTAATCTAGATACTGGCATGTAGAGAAAACTAGTTGGCAGCAATAACTATGTTACATTGACTACAGTAAAGTCAGCAACAATAATGGCATTAGCTGGACACTGACGAAACCTAAGAACATCCCCAGACTGCCCTTCACCAGAGTAAAGAGGCCTGCAATTTTAGTGAAGACACTTAGGCTACGCAGACACTGACTGATGGTAATTTTGTGACCACTAATTTCTGCTGGATGTAGGTGGTGGTGCAAGAGCTCAAGCACACCCCTGGACTAAATGCTACCTCCTTCAGGTCCACCATTGCAAAGATTATTCCCACCACACCTGGCCTCCCACACAGTACACAGGCACAGAGACCATCCTGGCTCAAGTCTCCCAGGTCCTAGGGGTAGCGCTCACCCTCTTTATGTCTGTCTCCCAAGGCTTTCTCACCCAGTGTCTGCAGTAGGGTAATGCCTCAGCGCTGCAGCAGACTTCTCATCTCCCATAGGGTAAGTCTTTTGGCTGTTGCCTCTGCTGCCCCGTGGCATGGGGTACGGTTGGTACTGGTGCCTGTGGCACAGGTATGGCCCCTCTCCTCAGTGAAGTTTTTCTTTTTTTTTTTAATTGTATCGCTGAGGTCTCAACAACTTACACCTGTCATCTCTTTAGTAAAACTTCTCCTCAGGGACACATACCACCCCTTCTTTTTCTATTCATCAATTCTGCAGACACATCCCTGGTCAGGACTGACAAGTAGATTTTACACACGTGCCTTGCCACAAAACTCTCAAATATCTTCTCACCTTTGTTTGTACTTTTTCAGGATAGATAAAACCCTTTCCCACAACCAGGGAGACTGCTGATGTAGTTACTAAACTTCTGTTACAGGAAATCTTCCCAAGGTTTGGTCCACCTCAGAGTATCCAGTCAGATAATGGTCCAGCCTTTATTCCTCAGATCTCTCAACAGGACAACTAAAATGGAGCGGCCCTACCCGGTCTCCTCGGAACTTCAATGGTTCCAAGGTCCCTGGACTCCCATCCTGGTTATCACTCAAGCTAAGCGGTGTCCTCCTAACCCTAACGCCCCTCACTCTAGACATTCTGAGTGGTCATCTCATCTCCTATCTCCCGTCTCCATCTCACCAAGGCCTCACAGCCACAATTTTCAGGCTAGGTCATGTTTTGTTATCTTATTTGGTTCCTGATCCCTTACACTCTATTAGTTAATTTTTTTTACTATAACTATCTTAGTTCTCTCTGCCCTCAGCTGTTTATTTCAACATGAGACACCTGTAGGTCTAAGATCTCATCTCCTTTATAGTAACTCAGCCACGGCCCTCCCCACTCCTACTCTGTAATTTCCCAAACATGATTCAGTCACCAGGCTTTATATTTCTCATGCTTCTTATTCTTTTCAGCTCAACTCCTGGACCAAAGACAGGCCCTACCTTCCTACACTTTTAACTTTTACTCTTTCAGATGGGGGAATAATTACCTCTCTCATAACTTCACTCCTCCTAACCCCATACTTATTTTTCAGATTCTACCTCACTATGGCTCTGGTGGAACGGCATATTTTGATTAAAAACACATTTCATTCTCTCTCTCCTGGGTCCTTAAATACGATAGTGGCCTGCCTCCTCATAGCACCTTGTCTCTTTGTTTCTCCAATCTAGGATGTGAGCATTCACCAATGATAAAGTTGTCCTGGCTGAAACACCTGGTACCAGCTTCTGCATGGGCATCAACCATCATCCTGTCAACCTTCCTGAACCCCAATATGGTGCCCCCTTTCAGCAGGAAGTAGTAAGAGAGAGACTTCGCCCTTTTCCTAACAATAAAAAGACAGAAATGAAAGAGTTTTGCCCTAGAATAAGTTACAGGACAGTATAGTGGTGGAAGGCTGAATGGGGGATGTTTACCCTGAGGTCAATTCCTCCTACCCCTATTACAACTTCCTTTTTCCTTTCCCAGTGTGTGGGAGGAAAATTCCAATCAGCTCCTTGCACATAATCAATACCCGTTCTACACACCACCCCCGGTCAAAGGTTATATATAGATTCCATACCCTGTATTCCGGCCAGAGAAAGCCAGACCTGTCAGTTGTGGACTCCTCTCCATGTCCTTAGAATAAAGGCCACTTTTACTTTTATATTTTTCTCTTTTATTGCACCCAAAAAACACTAACATAATGGTGTCCTGACTGAGATGGCAGAGTGCGTTAGCTCCTGGAGGCCACTCCCAATTTGAGCTATGCTGCCTATGAACCACCTATTTTTTCCTCCAGGACTGTTTACTTGCTGCCACTAATCCTTATGCAACAGCGACCTTCCTAACGTGAAACCAAAGAGTCGTATAAAACCACAGTACAAGGTGATCTACAATGATTACTGTGTTGTTTCTTATTATCTTCAGTAGAATGTCTACATCATCAGGAATGATTGAATATAGCAGTATAATTGAGTATAGCAGTAAATAACAGTATTAGTAAAAATAAAACATTGTAGACAGTATAAAACTTCAAAGGTAGGTAATAATCAAACCATAGTGGATATTCTAGTGAATCTTGTCATCTTAAGTGCAGTTGCCTATACTCTCAGACTTGATACTATCAATCATAACAGCTTTGAATAAAATCTATCAATACAAAACCACGATCCAACAAACCAGATGCGATTACGATCAATCATGGTA
Organism: Hydrochoerus hydrochaeris; assembly: GCA_004027455.1. Lineage (NCBI taxonomy): Eukaryota > Metazoa > Chordata > Mammalia > Rodentia > Hydrochaeridae > Hydrochoerus > Hydrochoerus hydrochaeris. The sequence continues at coordinate 87,750 of PVLA01007119.1, read as the reverse complement.
AAACAGTGTAGGTTTTACAGAGCTTTAGATTAAGTTAATAGGAAATTAAGGATGATTACCATATGATATCCTGTTATTTTCGGGATTACTGTCTGTGCCCTCAAATCTAGTACAGGTAGAATGACTGGAACAGAATACAGTACATCTAAGCAGAGTAGTGTAATGTGGGTTTTAAATCCTGGTGCACTATTAACAATATAGCATATCAAGGCCATCTATGTTGGAGTTTCTAGTTATCCTTCTCTACCTCATTTCTGCCATATTTTCCTGCCTTTGTTTGTCTACTTTTCTCCTTCATTTTACTGCCTGCCCCACTCGTTGAGGCCTTTCTGCCACTGTTCCTAAAATCCTGGTATTTTTTTTCTCTCTCTCTAGAATGTCCTTCAGTATTCTCTGTAGTGTTGGATTGGTGGTCACAAACTTGCCCAGTTCCTCTTTGTCATGGAAGCATCTTGTTTTTCCATCAACTTCTAGTCACAGTTTTACAGGGTACATCAATCTGGGCTGGAGGTTATTCTCTTTCAGGGCTTTGAATACTTTACTCCAAGTTCCTCTTGATCTGATGGTCTGTGTTGAGAAGTCAGCTGTGATTCTGATGGGCTTACCTTTATAGGTAAACTGTTTCTTTTCTCTGACGGCTTTTAATATTTTTTTTATACTGAATTTCTGGCATCTTGATTATTATATGTCTGGGTGTAGCTCTGTTTTGGTTGTAGGTGACTGGAGTTCTGTATGCCTCACACAACCAAATGTCATTTTCTTTTTCCATGCTTGGGAAGTTTTCCTTAATTATTTCCGTGAATAGCCTTTGTAATTCGCCTGGTTTTATTCCTGCTTCTTTGCTCACATTTCTTATTCTTAAATTGTAGATTCTCTTGTCATCTTCTAGCCTTTGTATTGTTACTGCCTTTGTATTGTTACTGCCTGTTTCCTTGTTATTTTTAAGAGATCTTTCCTTTCATCATCACACACTGCCAACTTGTCTTCAAGTTTTGATAGTCTATCCTTAGTGTCTTTTAAGGAATTTTGCCAGCTTTCAATGGAGTTTTTAATTTCCTGATAGTCTCTTTGAATCTGCTTCATGTATTCTATATTTTCTTTATATTCTTTATCGAATGTTTCTCTCCTTTTGTTTTAAATTTTAATTAAAGAGGGGGGAAACAAAACAGAAAAAAGCGTAGAAACAATACAGAATTTCAAAAAAAAAATGAACAGTAAGAAATCACTATTTTATACATTACATATTGTCTTCTTGAATATAGTTGTTCAAGTTACAAAATTAAAGCATACAAAGTGGACATTCAAACAGTAAGTCTGCAAACAGTTCTGTTCACTGATCCAACAAAAACTTAATAACATGGTTATCAATCCTACACACTTAAGTATACATACAGCTATCTCTTTTAGAGCACTTTCTTTTCTTCCTCTTGCTTTTTAAAAAAAATTTTTTATTTAAAGAAAAAATTTTGAAACAGAAAGAGGGTAGAAATAATACAAAATCTCAAAAACAAAACAACAACAAAAAAACAAAACAAAAATAGTAACCAGTAAAAAATCACTAGATGATAATTACATACTTTACTCTCAGATGCAGTTGTTCAAGTTACAAAAGTAAAGTCCACAAAGTGGACATCCAAACAGTGAGGCTGAAGTCAGTTTTGCTCATCCATCCAACTAAAACTTTAGCAACATGGTTATTTCACACACTCAAACATACATGCAGTTATATCCTTTAGAATACTCTTTTCCTTTTTTTTCTTTACAATAACTATAATCCATTCTCATAAACTACTTAGAAGTTCTACACATGTATAAGTCTCTACACATATACCTAGCATTTCTGTATTAGAGGGAGAAACAAATCAAAACAAGTCAGCAATACAAATTCCTAGCGAAACACGAAATGAAAAGAACATACAAAAACACAACACTAGGTGATCTATGGTAGTCACTATTATGTGTCTAGTTATTTTCAATAAAATTGTCTATATTGTTAAATATAATATAAACAGCATTGCTTTACACTATTAATACAATCTAAACATTGGAGACATTATAGGACTTCAAAGGCAGATAACAATCAAACCAGAATTTGATTTGGTTTGAAATCAAATCAAATGAATCCTGTCATCTTCAGAATAGTTGCCCCTACTCTCAGACTTGACACTCTCAAACATACCAGATTCAAATAAAATCAGTCAAGATAAAACAGTGATATAACCAATCTCTCTCTTATCTCTGCCATGCTATTTTTCTGTTGCTGTTTACTTTTCTCCTTCATTCCACTGTCCCTTTCTTTGAGGCCTTTCCGCCATTATTCCTGGAACCCTGGTGATTTTCTTCTCTCTCTCTAGAATGTCCTTCAGTATTCTTTGCAGAGTTGGATTGGTGGTCACAAACTCACCCAGTTCCTCTTTGTGGTGGAAATATCTTGTCTCTCCATTAATTTTGAGAGACAGTTTTGCAGGGTACATCATTCTGGGTTGGAGGTTATTTTCTTTCAGAGCTTGGAAGATTTCACTCCAAGCTCTTCTTGATTTGATGGTTTGCATTGAAAAGTCTGCTGTGATTTTGATGAGTTTTCCTTTATAGGTAATCTGTTTCTTTTCTCTGGCTGCTTTTAATATTCTGTTCTTGTGATGGATTTCTGGGATCCTGATTATTATATGTTTGAGTGTAGATCCATTTTGGTTGTAGCTGGCTGGAGTTCTACATGCCTCATTTATCTGAACTTCACTTCCGTTACCTTTGTTTGGGAAGTTTTCCTTAATTATTTCTGTGAATAGACTTTTTATTTCATTTGTATTTTTTGCTGCATCTTCATTCACATATTTTATTCTTGTTATAAATCCTCATCATCTTCTAGCCTTTGTATCGTTGCTTCCTGGTTCCTTGTTGTTTTTAAGAGATCCTTCCTTTCACGATCATACTTTGCAAATCTGTCTTCAAGTTTTGAAAGTTTGTCTTTAGTTTCTGTTAAAAGGTTTTGCCAGGTTTCAATGGAGTTTTTAATTTCCTGATATTCTCTTTGGATCTGTTTCATATATTCTAGATTTTGTTTATATTCTTCATCAAAGGCTTCTCTCCTTTCTCTGGGTTCCTCTATTCTTTCATTTGTGTCTACTTGAGAATTACCCAGGACTTCTTTTATTAATCTTCTTATATCTTGCTTCACCTGAGTTAGAATTTCAAATTTAAATTCGATGATGAGGTCACGGATGTATTTATTTCCGATGAGGCTGCCTCTGACACTATAGGTTTGCTGCTCTCAACCTCCCTCAGCATTTACCTCTGTTGGACTCACTTTCCCAGGTTCCGCAGTTGGGGACCTTTTGCTCTTTGTTTTGTCATGTTTTGGGCCCCCTTCACACAGGTGGGTGGAGGTCTCTGGGCCTTTCGTACTTTTTTTTTGTGTTTCTCTCTTCTTCCATCTGTATCATCCTGGGAGATGCTTCCTGAGAGCATTTCTTTCATTACTCTACTCATATCCTCTTTACCTGATTTAATATTTCAGTTTTGAGCTCATCTACAAGGTCCCAAAGATATCTTTTAATGTCCATTGAAGCCATGTCTGATGTGTGTTTGCTGCCCTCGGTCTCATTTTTCCTTCTCCTGGTTCAGTGTTCTCAGGGTTCTGGGCTGGGGGCCTCCTCCTGCCTCTCTCTCCTGTCATGGCCTTGGCTTCCTCCACACAGGTTACAGTGTAGGTCCCAGCCCCCTTCCCTGTTGGCCACAGTTCCTCTGAAGCACGCTGGGGAGGGACCTCCTCCCTCTCCTGCCTGCCCCTCTCCACCGGGCCAACCAAACTTCAGGGGCCTTCACCCGGTTAGTGCGTGCTAGGCGCAGGGAATCGATTTGGGACAGCTTATTGGGTCCCGGCCAGGGGCGTGGCCCAGTCCAAGCAAATCCCACGAATTTGCTCTGGGGAGGGAGCAACCAACTGAAGTCATTGTCACTCCCAGTTCAGGCTCCTCCTGCCCGATTCCAACATGTTGCCCATTTGGTCGTGCCCTTCCCATGTGGGAGTCTCATTCCCAGCACTGACCGTAGATAATGAAGGTCCCTTTGCTGGCTCTGCTCTCCATTGGGCTCACCAACCCCAGACTTCAGCGCTGCTGTGTGTCCTGTGAGTGGTGGCGGGAACAAGTTTGGGCGGCTCTGCTGGCCAGTGCGGATTCAAGCTGGTGCACACTTGGTGGGTCACCGTGAAAACGCTGTGTCTGTAATTTTCAGCTGTTTCAGTTGTAGTCCCAAAGTATTTGATGAGCTTTTTTGTTTTAATTTCTTCCTGTGTCAAGAGGACCCATCTCCTTCTGTCTGGGTCTCTCCAGGGTGTTTTATTCTGGTGTATGAGTTGTTTCTCCCGGGAGGCTTTGTATTTTGTTGCTCACTGATCGGCCATCTTGTCTTCTCTCATCTAGTTTTTTTGTTTGGTTTTTTATGTATAATTGACAAATTATACATGTTAAAAATGTAAATATGATACATATTTAGACATTATAAAAGTTAATCACCTTCCAGTTTCTTTGTGGTGAAAACACTGAAAATCTACTCTCTGCAGCAAATCTCAAACTTATGACATTTTATTAATGTCATGATATTGCACATTCCCCAAACTTACTCATAACCAAGCCCGTATCATCTGACCAACTTTCCTTCATCCCTTAACCTTTGGTGACATTCTTGTTTCTGATCAGTTTGACTCTTACATTCACAAAAAAGTGAGATCATTAAGTCATGTGATATAACTGGTTTACTTCACTTGGCATCGTGCTCTTTCAGCTCATCCATATTGTGACTAACTGCAGGATTCCCTTTTGTTAAGTCTGAGTATTACACACACACTTTATTCATTGGATGGACTTTCATGTTGTTCCATACGCTGCTTACTGTGAATACTGCAGTGATGGGAGTGCAGGTGTCTGAGATGACAAGATTGCTTTGGGTATATATCCATAGTGGAAAGCCTGAATCATACGGTACTACACATTTAATTCTTTGACAAACTCCCATACTGTTTTCCATAAAACAGGTACCAAGTTAGTGTCATCAGCATAAACATAGGTTTACTTGCTGTCTTTTGACTTGTTGTGAATACCCTTCCTAACAGATGAGGTCATTTGTCATTGTAGCTTTGATTTGCATTTCTCTGACAAGTACTGATGTTCAGCACCATGGCTTCTTTGGAAAAATGTCCTTTGCCTATTTCAAAATCAGGTTATTTAGGTTTTGCTATTGAGTTCCTTATGTGTTTCAGTAGTAATCTCTTATCTCACCTATATGGTTTACACATACTTTCTCCCATTCTATAGGTTACCTTCAAATTTTGTTTTTGTTTTGGTGACAGGATCTTGCTATGTGGTTCAGGCTGGCTTTGAACTCACAACCTAACTCAGGCTGACCTTGAACCTGCAGTGATCTTCCTGCTTCAGCCTCCAAGTGCAGATTATAGGAATATGCCACCATGCCTGGTCACATTTTGTTCTTTTGCTGTACAAAAGCTTTTTAGGAAAGGGGAAAAGGAAGGAAGAAAAAAATGGAAATGAAGCTTTTGTAAATGGGAGAGGGGAAGAAGGGTTGACTGGACAGGAGAATGTGGCAATTAGTATATATTGTGTACAAGAGCTATCTGCAATAAATGTTACCATGCACGACAAATGTGTACTAGTTAAAAAGCTTAACGTGATTCATTTCCTTTCTGCCCATGCTTTTGATATCCTCCCAAAATTGCCAAAGTTGTGGTTTCCCTATGTACGCTCCCAATGTGTTTCTCTAGTTTCATAGTTCTAGGTTTTACATTTAATTGTTTAATGAACTCATTTTGACTTGACTATGTGTTTTGCATGTAGATACCGTTTTCCTCATACTGTGTTTTGAAGGGTCTATCGATTCCCCAACATGCATTTTTGAAGCCTTTGATAAAAACTGATTCACCTCATATGTGCAGGTTTATTTTGGGCCCTCCAACACACTAGTCTTTTTTAGTACCATACTTACTGTTATGATTCCTATGGTTTTGAAATAATTTGAAATCAAGAATTTGTTCTTTCTAGCTTTATTCTTGTTGCTCAAGTTTGCTTCATGTATTGAGTGCTTTATACAGTTTCATATGCATTTAATAATTTTTCCACTTCAATGAAAACATTGAAATTTTCATAAGGACTGTATTAAATCTGTAGACTTAAAAAAATAAATCTATAGACTTTCGAGTAGTAAGAACATTTTGACATTGCTGACTGTCCTAGTCCATGAGTGTGGATTATCTAATTAGTAGTTGTGTCAATTTCTTTCTCCAATGTTTTATAAAGTACAGATTCTTCACCTCATTAACCAAATTTATTTCCAAGCCTTTTGTTTTTTCCAAAGTCACTGTAAATAAAATTTTCTTAACTTTTTGAATAGTTTTGTTAGCATATAGAAATCTAACTGGAAAAAAAAAAAAAGAGGGCCAGGGATTTAGTTCAGCGGCACAAGCACTTGTCTGGCAAGTGCGAGGTTGTAACTTTGTTCCCTGGTGCCCAAAAAATAAAAACAAAAATAAAAACTTAAAAAATAGAAATGCAACTGAGTTTTGAGTTGGTTCTGCATTTGTCACAGACATGTTTCTGTCTACGACCTCACTACTGTCTTGTCAGTTAACCTAGGCTGGCCTTAAAGTTTCAATCCCCCTGCCTTAGGTCCTGAATGCTGGAATTATAGCCATGTACCACATCTAGCTTGCCCTTCTTTTCTCTTTTGTGTCACTGGGGGATGGAACGTAGGATCATCTGTTCCATTTTGAGACAGTGTCTTCCTAAGTTGCCTAGGCTAGCCTTAAATTTTTGATCCTCACTTGGGCTGTTTCCCATGTAGCTGGGAATGTAGTCAAAAGTGGTTTTGTACCCAAAGTTTTCTTACTGTTGAGTTTTAAGAGTTCTTTGTATATCTCAGAGTAACAGCCCTTTATACATTTTCCAGCCTGTGGCTTGTGTTTTGCAGTGCACAAGGTTTTTAAGACAGGTTTTTACTATATAGTTCAGGTTAGCCTTGAACTCACAATCCTCCTGACTTAGCCTCCTGAGTGCTAGGACAAAATAAGACACTGAATACGAAGCTGTTTTGTAAACAGACCTACACAATTTTCCTTTTACCCTAGGTAGAGTTAGGTTGTGGTTATTGCTAGGTTATATAGGTATTCCTAGAGCATGTATCCCCTCCAAAATTCCCTATGAATCAATTACTTGCCAATCTCCTTAAAAAAAATAGCACTGTCATCTTTAAATCCCATATGCACCCCACACAATAGTCTATCCAAGGTTCTCAGTAAATATTTCAACACATTTTGTTGGCAAGTCCTCCTGTGTGCTGCACACTGTATCCTAATTTCAACTACTATTCAGCCCCATTATTACCATCTTAATAGAATTTGCCACTGTATTGTTTGTCTGAATCACTGGTAATCCCTCCACATTGATTTCCCAGCTTATTCTATTCATTTCCCCCAGAAAAACAAAAACACTTAGTAGTTTAAAAAAAAAAAAAACACCAGAAAAAACAAAACAACAGAACAAGAAAAAACAAAAACCCTAGCAACCTGCAAACCATAAATTACATAATTCATTTTCTGTTTGAAATTCTATAATGGTTTAAATCTATAGCAGGGGATGCAGCTCAGTGGTAGAGTTCATACCTTGCACGCCCAAGGCCCTGGGTTCAACCCCCAGCACCACAGTGGGGAAGAATCTACAAGGCTCTTCATTAAGGACAAAGAAACTACAGCCTACTGGCCAAATACAACCTGTCCATACATTGTTTTGTAAAGGCGGTATTGTAGGAACACAGCCACATACTGTCTATGGCTGCTTTTGGACTGAAATGGAAGAGCTGAGTAGTTATGATGGAGATTACATGGCTCGCCAAGCCTACACATTTACTGTCAGGCACTGTGCAGAAAGTTTGCCAACTTAGTTAGGTGTGGTGGCTCTCACCTGTAATCCTAGCCTATGGGTGGCTGAGGTGGGACTACTGCAAGTTCCAGGCCAGTCTGGGTTACAGAGTGAGTTCCAGGCCAGCCTGAACTGAATAGTAAAACCTTATCTCAAAGACACCCGCCCCCCAAACAGAGCAAAGTCTGCTGATTGTTGCTCTCCTATTTAGTCTTCTATCTCTTCTCTGGAACATCTCAACCAAGCCTTTTCTTCCTCAGACTTTGCACATCTTCATGCATTCAGGAATGATCTTCACTCCTATCACCCCACAACTCTATTCCTATGATTCAGGTCTCAGCTTCAACGTAACTCTTTAGAAAGTTTTCTTAGCCGACCAATCTAGAGTGGCCATTTCATCAAGTCATTCATTCATTATGAAACAGTATTTTAGGGAAGGAGTTCTGGGAATCAAACTCAAGATCTTGCCCCTGTTAGTCAAGCATACTGTCAACGGTTTTTTTTGTACCAGGGATTGAACTCATGACCTTGCTCTTGCCAGGCAGGCGGCTTGTGCTGCTGAGCTAAACCCCCAGCCCAATGATTTTTTTTTTTTAGCATAAAATTAATGCTGATGTAGAACTAGCAAGTTGGATTCAGTTTAGACAACTCCAATTTCTTGGCAACAACGAAAGAATCACCATCAGGAGCCAGCTGAATATTCATGCCTTTTCTTTTCCTTCAGTTCATCAGGTTTGGTCTAGACACTGACTCTGAGCACATTAATGTAATAAAGCTTCTTCACATCTTGACTGAACTGGTGATTCTTGGCTTTGACACCTACAATGAACACAAGTGTGTGGTCTCTTCTCTTATTCATCCCCCACTCCGCAGTCGGGGAACTCAATGATTCCTGGAACAAGCGAATGAATGTATTTCTCCTAGGGGTATTCTTGTGAAGATGCTGTCTCGAGCCATGGAGTCCTGGGTCACTGGAAGGTAGGTGACACACGTTTGTGGATGTGCATGCCTTTCAGCACTACCTTCCTCATATGTTTGAAGCCTCTGCCTTTGTCTTTGGGAGGGGCAGGAGTTTCTTTCTTCACTTTGGCTGTCATATTGGTGAAGGTTCAAAAACAGTATTGAATACTGAAATTATGCACTCATTTAATTCTCTACCGATTAGAATGTAAGTTCCAAAACAGAAAAGACCTTGGTTTCTACACTCCAATTTTTATCATCACACTAAGCTGGCAGCCCCCAAACAGCTAGAGCTATTTTCAAGTTGAAAAGAAAAAAGCCCAGTTAGAAACTGTTGAATAAATTTGAGTCCAACACCAGGAATCTACTGCAGTTCAAGTCAGGTTCTATAGGTCAGTTCCGGTGATCCAGATTTGGCCATAATAGAGGCCTGACCTCAACTGTAAAAAGGTCTGAGGAAGACTCATCAACATCCTTGCCCTTCTGCCTAATGATGGGGAAAACAACTCCACCAAGATTATAACTCCACCAAGGCAGATCATAGTGGGTTCAAGACCAGCCCCAACAACATGATGGCAAGGCCCTGTTCAAAAAAAAAAAAAAAAAAAAGGTATATTCCTGAACAGGGCAGGGATCCACCTTGCCTTCATTAGGTTAAGCATTAGACAAACTAGGAAGGGGTAAAGCTCACAGAACGGAACAAAAACATTTTCAACCTTATGCTTCTCATGGTTAAGAATTTTATTATCAAAATTATTACATCTCTTGTGAAAGTTCAAATGTTACAGCAAGGTGTAAACACTCCACTTGAGAAAGAAGTGACACTTCTTTCCTTCCAAGAGTCCCCCCCACCCCCCCAGGAGGTCTGGTCTTGACAGCACCCTGCCCACACAGAGTGGCTGGGGTCTCTGCGCGTGTCAGGCAGGGTGAGGGCCGCCTGCCCGCTGGCCTCGCCCCTTGGATAATATCCAAGGGGAGAATGCAAACCCCAGCCCAAATGGAGAGACATTTACATACGTTTTATATAATATACAAAGAAACCGGCATCCCAGGCAACATGATTTCCGCTCCCAATGCTCTCCCAGACTGATGGGCTTGTGGAGGAAATAAAAAGAAGAGTACTCTGCTGAGGTCTCAGCTTTCAAAACAAAACAGAACAAAAAACAAAACAAAACCTCCCCTCATTTGAGCAAACACCTGATTTTCAATTTTGAAAAGTGAAATTTTGTAACAGTCACACAGGAAGAGAGAAGACTGTGCATATGATAGTTGTAGGACAGGTTGAAAAGAAAGGGGCGCAAGAGGCTGGGGAAAAAGAACAAATTAGAAGGAAGGAGACTCACAGTATTATCTTGTCCAAAAGAAAAGAAGTAAGGTCCACTGCAGCACCAGGGATTACACCTGTCCTATATTACTACCCCTACCATGGTTATAACTGAATACAAAATTAGATAAATAAAAACACGCCAGATATTACAGTAAACAAGTGAAAGAAATAAGCTGGCAATCATATGGAATTTAAAAAGATTGTGTACCCCGCCTGGGCTGGCTCCAGGGCACCTCCAGGGGTGTACAACAGGCACAATGCACTGATGGGGAGAAGCCAGTCTGCTCTTGTCTCTCATCCAGAACAGTGTTAGGGGTGTGGGTGGCTTGCTAATTCTCTCACTGGCCCACTCTCACATAAGCATCCCCCAAAGAAAAGTGGGGCAAGCCCACACACAATCACAATCTTGTCGGTGCCACTCCACAAACCTTTCTTCCCACTCTTACCCTGCAGTCACAAGTATGTGCTCCCCAATCGTGGAGGTGGTTTTACTCATGGGATCCAACTCCTGATTAATTGGGAGTAGGAAAGAAAATCAAAGAATTCCCAGACCACTCGAGATCCTTCCTTATCAAATCTATTGCCAAAAGATGCAATTGATTTCGCTGGGAATCACTTTTCATTCCACTATGTCTACTTACTCCATAGGTTTGGAATCTGTGAAACAGTTTGGGAAGAAGGAATGGGATGTTAACATCTGGGGGTTAATCTCAGATAATCTGCTCCCAAATAATAAAGAGCTGACCATGAGCTCTTTTTTGGAGAGCCATGCACCCCTCAGTCAGAGCAAGCTCCAAGCTTTAATATCCCTGCCTATTTCCTGGTGATTTTAAGACAAAGGTAAGGAGTACTCTGGGTGGACACACCTTAGCCAGACATCTGCTTTTGGAATGGTTCTTTTAGGATGAACACTTACATACCTACCACTTTTTTCTTAAGTGCATAAAACCCTAACACTACTTGGATGCCTTGGGGCTTTGAGATTGGCTCTTCTTTTTTCCTTTGAAATAAAAACTTTTTTAAAATTTAAAAAGATGTCTTCACTGCACAAGTGACTACTGGCTACAGGCAAGGATGGGAGACAGAGGCTTCAACACACTCATTGCACTTAGAACCGTTACTAACTGAAACACCATTTGCTTGTCAATAATGTACCCTTAACAGCAGGGAGAAACTTCTTTATAGTCTTTGCTTCAGACAAGATTTACATCTTTCTCCAAGGCCAGAGGCCAGTCGCGACCACAAGTCTTGTTTCTTGTCGACCAGACCCAATCCTCTGGTGCCTTGTACCCCTCCTTCCCCAGCAATATGCTCGGCCGAGGTTCCAGAGGCAGCTGGAAGGAAGCAGCTATGGGCTCAATTCAGTTCAGTTTGCCCATATCCAGAAGCCCTAGGAAAGCCCTGTCTGAGTCTTGACTCCTGACCCTTGCAGTGGCTGGAGACGGTACTGGTGCACACTCCCACTCCCGCGGTGTGGATAGTGCTGTGAATTGGAAACCGCAGATACCCTGGAGGCCTGGTAGGCAGCTGACTGCCCAGCACTGGGCAGACTGATAGTCCGTAAGTCTGATGGCAATGATGACCTAGAGTTCTGAGGAAAGGAGGTGGAACTCAAAGTTCCTGTGCTGGACTGAGAAACTGAGTCTGAGGTTGGTGAGTCCGAGGGGCCCTGCAGAGTAGGGCTAGCAGCACTAGATTGACAGCTCCTCCTTGGAAGATTGCTGCCAGTGCTGTTTCCAGAATGTGGCTGGCTGCTATAATACCCTGGTGTCCCCGTAAATGGGGCCAAGGAGTCTGTAGTCGCAGGGTGGGCAGGGCTGGGATAGGATGCTGAAGACAGGGATGATTCTGAAGAACTGTGAGAGGGGGGGTTTCCAGGTCTCAGTGCAGTAGTTCGATAACTGTATCCTGGAGACTGAGTGGGATGTCCTCTAAAGGGGGAGGAATTCTGCTGAAGGAGGCTTTGTGACTCTGTCCTTGGACTATCACACTGCAGGAGCTAGAGTGGGGGAGGAAAACATAAGGAAGTAAACAAGTCCCTTCAAGGGCTTGAAAATATCTACAATATTCAACTTTTTCTTTGACTTTTTCTTTCCCCCTGATATCAAAGGCATTAAGAAGCTGTCTCCAATCATACTTACTTTTCTACTATGATTTATACCTGAGGGTGAGGACATCGTGACTTACTTCCAGGCTGAGAAATTATATGCCAATGCCAGCATCTCAACTGCATAGAATGGCCAGGATCATAAAACATCTGGAACTTATAATACACTCTGATGCCCAGAGATCAGCAGCATCTTGACTCACCTGGTAGCTGTATCTGGAAGGGCTGTAAACAGTTGCTCCTTTGGAGAGCGCTGAGCTCAATGTGTCTGGGCCTTCTCCATCTGTAGGATCTGGAAGGTATCATAAAGTCAACCTGTCTGTTCATTTAAATCACCACCCATGCTGCTCTCCTTGTGACAAACTCAGTGAGTGCAGCATGCTGGACGGGGAAAAGAGTGTTTCACTATGGGCTATGTTTTAAATGCCTGATCTGATTCCTGTCTCCTTCTCTTCTCCTTCTTCGAAGTGGAGATCCAGGACTTTGGAGAGATGAGAATTACAGAAAGATATTCCTTGGGAAAAAAGAGCAGACAAGAGAGCAAGCAATGCTAGGTATTATACTGTAGCCCAAAAGACCAAGACTGAGCTGGAACTTAGCAAGTGGCAGAGTCCAAAGTGCACCAGAAACTGACTCACCTCATCCCAGCCTTTGGTATGAGTCATGTAGAGACCAGCTCACAAGTCCCTGAATCTGGCTGACAGCAGAAGGCCAGGGGCTCACCTGAATCTTTCTCTGTGATGTTACTCTCCCACGTGGGAGAGGGCTCCCCCTTTTGGGCCACTCTCACACTGCTCCGGAGGACTTTGGGAATGCTCCCTCCTTCTCGGAGTCGTTCCACTGATGTGGGAACCATCCTGCAAAAATAACAGGGCATAATTTTAATCCACAGGCCTTAAGTCAAAAGTCTGAAATAAATCCTGAGAAAGGCTGTATAATTTGAAGTATTATCTTAAAAACACCCTCAAACATTTGAGGCAGTGGGATTTATTTAAAACAAACCGTACACTCTTTTTCAAACTATCACATACAAAAGAAAAAAATATATTTATCTTTTAGAACAATACTTTTGAAGATAAAAGTATTTTCAAGGAGAAAGTATATTAAAAATGTCAACTTCTAAAATCTATTTTGAAACTATTTTTTTTCTGTGAAACCATCTGGCTGGCATATAAGGAGTATCAAAAGTTTCTCAGATTAATGATAAAATCATTTGAGTTATCTTTTCTTTCCTAGATTTCTTTAGTAAACAATTCCTGCACTCATGTATCTGACTGGTCTTCTCTAAACCATACAATTCCTTTCAGAATGTCTTACTATTCTGTATTTGCTAGCTGCATGTGATGAGACATCTATTAATTCAAATAGAATTTAGTTGAATTCTTGCTTGCCTACCAAGTGAACTGAGAAAATATAAGAGATGTGTTAGTGCCCACCAAACAAAAATAGCTCAAGGGCATCCATAAATACATATACCTTGTAAAGTGCTATTTCACAATAACCCTTTGCTTATGCAAGGCTGGAGGATGTGGCTGATACTACTGAACAGGCTAACTAGGACAGATAGCACTACTGGCTGGCTCTCTAAGACAAGTGTCCCTATACGTTTTAGGCAATATTGGGGGATGGTACTAGATATATACTATCCTTCTGAATAACACGATAAAATGCCAAATACAAACTTACCACCTGCTGCTGATATTCTCTTGAGGTCTGCAGTGAGATGAAGAAGTGCCTCTGGAGTCTGATGGACTTACTGCCTCCAAGTGGGACAGAGAAGAATGAGATGGGGAGAATTTTGTGTGAGGGGATGATGGGGTTCGGGCTGAGGATCCTTGAGTGCCATGGGCACTGGCATCAGAAGCAGTGTCGCTGCTGCCTTGCCCGGCCCCTGCGGACTTGCTTTTGTGCTGTGCCAAGTCAGCTCCCCCACTGGCAGAATTCTCCTTGGCTTCCTGCTTTCGTTTACGGTACTCCAGCAGGGATACCTAAGAAGGAAAATCATGGCTGGGTTCATGAGTGGATCACGAGCAGTGGGGAAAGAAGAGAGGCTAACACCCTGGTAAACCAGGGGTGAAGCACACAAGCAAAGCAGGCAGCAAATCTGGCAACTGCCGTCCAGGTGTGACAGCTATCTGGACAGCTAGAGAATTAAGCCAGTCAAAAATTGGTAAGGGGAAAAAAAATATTCTAGGAGATGACAATGTTGAAGTACACTATTCATCAAGTAGAAGCAATTTTTTTCCTTCCTTCAAAAAAACCCCTGAGATTACCGTTACTTAATCACAGAATCATGCTATCGTAACTATTTCCAACAATGGGCACACCTAGAAGATGGAGAGGGAACAGGAAAGCTTGTGTACAGTTTAAAAAAAGTCTCCAAAAGCAAACCAAATCACTTTGGACAAGAGGAGAAGGGAGAGGAGGGCAGGGAAGGAAAAAAGCAGCAAAAAAGTCAATTTTCTAGGGTTCTTCAATATGCTCAATTTTTACAGATATACACAGGGATTCAGTACTATCTGACTTACACATAGGGAAACTAGTGTCACAGGAGAAGACATTACTTAAAGCGTATACTTTAGCAAGTTAGTTCTAGAAAACCTATAGGTATCTGGAAACTTTCCAACTTCCCTTCCCCTGCCTAAGTGCCGGTTGTTGTTAACACCCTGTGCACATAGGTTATAGAAACTGTCACTGTTTTCACTCTTGTTTCTGACAGTCAATGTGATTCATGCAACAGCCTTTGAAACCCATTGCTATCTTATTCCAAATTATCTGTTTCCTCCCCCCCCCATTATCTAAGGCCTCTTTGAATACAAAAATATTTAACTTGCCTTTGTTTCATCTTAAAATGAGAAATTATCTTACAGGATTATGATAAGGATAAGATGCATCTGAAGAGCTCTACAGTGCCTAAAACTTAGGAAATGGCAAATAATGTAAGCAGTTATATTTTCACTTCTCTAGCTGCTAGCCTCTTGCCTAGCAGATGTATGGCACACAGTAGGTATTTAAATTTGCTAGAGATTTGTCTTATGGTGCTAGGGATCAAACTCAGGCCCTTACATAAGCTAGGCAAGTGCTCTAGTTATTAATTCATATCCCCAGCCTTATTGAATAGTTACAATAGTCACCAAATTCTATTAAAACACTCTCACACTGGACTTGCCAGAGATTAGCAAATAGTGCCAAGTGCACAGATGAAACCTGTAATACTAAATTATTTGGTCAACATTCTTAACAAGTGGGCCTATGTAACATGAAACACTTACCTTTTTCCTCTGTGGTGGGTTCTGTGGGGCAGATGGGACTCCTTCACAGGTCCTTTCACCACCAGGTGACATGGATCCACGAGAGAGCTCTTTCATAAAGCCATGTTCATATCTGCTGGGAAACCCTTCAGCAGGGGAACAATATCCTCCATCCAAATGTAAAGGTTTCCTGTCCCCCACAAGGGGAGACCCTCTATACAATCCATCTGCTCGAGGCATAGCGTTTAAAGGGGAGTAGGCATACATCAAGTTGAACTCTGTCCGAAATGCCTGGTCCGAGTTTCTCAGGAGGCTCTGATGTCCGTCTCCACTCCTGTTTGGGAATCCAGTCTCTGAGGCAGGCCCAATGGAGGGATGAGGAGCCAGGTCAGAAGGACCTGAGTTGAGCAGGGAAGGTCTGTCAGCACAGCTGTTAGTGTTGGAATCAAGATAGCCTACTTTTGTCAAATCCAGGTCTTTTCGATGACAAAGCTGAAAGAATAAAAACCAACAGAGACATGGGGCAGGGGAAAAAGTCAAAGGGTGGAAAGGAAGGCAATGGGGCATGGGTGCACAAGGAAGGATAGGAGGGATAGAAGTAGAGGTGAGAAAGCCATTAACATCTGTAAAAATCCCATAGAGCAAAAGTTTATACAGGCCAGACTGCTAAGGAATCTCAGCTTTCCCCAAAATGCTGTCTTTCCAGATGAGAATACTGGGAAAGCCAGAATTAGGTAATTGGCCAAATGTGACTAATATTTTGTCTGCTTAGCCTTTCATCTGCTTTGTGGAGTCAGCATATACACTAAAGGACTGGTAGTAAAATCAGGGATTTACCCGAGCCCTGTCCACACCACAGACACATCTTAAGATAAATAGTTTCTGATGTTATTCATTTCTAAATTAATGCTGATGGGAGGTAGGGGAAGGGAAAAGGGAGAGAACAGTAGAAGGCAGAGGAAAAGGCAAGTATTTAAGTTGCTGGCTCAGTGAGGAGAATGGCATTAAAAACATTCATTGACCAGTTCATGCATTTTCACTGTTAATGTAGGTGTGTTTCATGCAGTCTTTTAGCCACTCCAGTCTTTAACTTCTAATGTATGTCAACATAACACAAAACACTAATACCCATTATTGCAGAGCATGGGAGATGCTAAAAAATATGAAGATAAACTCCACATATTATTTGCTTATCATTTGCTCCTAACACCAAGCTTTCCCACCATTAGGTCAATTACAGCTTACCTGTCTATTACGAATGGTACCAGAAACCCAAGTGCCATGCCATGTCAGTCTCCAAATTATGCTATCTTACACTGTTTAAGTGAGGAGAGGGGAAACTGTATTTTCCTAACAAGACAGCAAGCATCAGAATGCCTAAAAAAGTCCCTCATACACTTGGGGAATTAAACTTTTTTCCATTTCATACTTAAGTATAAATGTTACTGATTCAGAATTTGGTTAACTCTCACAGAATTTCGTACTAATTTTTACTGGAAGCGGGTGAGGTTAAAGTTCAGCTAACTTTTGGAAGGTCAGTCATGAGAGACTATAACTTTTATAGAGCAGAATGGTTTCATGTACACTCAAAGAAAATGACTATCTTTGTTCAAATCTTATAATAAAATCTTGCACTAAAATTTGAATTCAGCATCTTTGTAACATCAGTTACTGAGAAAAGCACTCAATTAATATTCAAAGAGCTACATTTATACATTAACTATCCCAAAGTGCAGAATGGAGGCCTATGACACAGAAATCATGGACTGATCTGGCTTTCTGTACACTCCATAAGGAGCTAAAAAGAAATGTAGGAAAGCTGTAAGGCAGAAAACTTTCTGAAAGAAACCACTCAATCTATCAAGAAAAGCCCAAACAGATGGTTAAGCAGAACTGTCAGATTAACCTTGGAACAAAGTATAAATCATTGTCCAACTCTTCCAATGTAAGCTGCCCAAGATCATAAATACAAAAGACAGTTCTTACTAATTTTCAACTCAACTTTCCTTATTTGTTAACAAATAGACCTCATTAAGACTTTATCAAAATCCTTATTTATTAACTGTCCTATCACACATTCAGCATCCTTTAAACTTAACCTCTAGATTCTAATCTCTAAAGGAACCCACCCCAAACAACAACAAAACCATTCCCGTCACACACACAGCTTCTTCATTTCCCTCCATCTCCATGGACAGGAAGATTCATCCAACTCATGGGGACTGATTGGCCGCCCTCCAGCCCGTTCCCCCATTCATTCAGACCCCTGGCCCTCCCACACACTCAGGAACACACTCATGCACACTCACTCTCAGCCTCCAAGTGTGATTGAGATGGTGTGATAACTACCTCGGGTGACAGGGACTCGGGCCTATGCGCAGGGGAACT
Organism: Hydrochoerus hydrochaeris; assembly: GCA_004027455.1. Classification (NCBI taxonomy): domain Eukaryota; kingdom Metazoa; phylum Chordata; class Mammalia; order Rodentia; family Hydrochaeridae; genus Hydrochoerus; species Hydrochoerus hydrochaeris. Next base: position 69,792 of record PVLA01007119.1, on the reverse strand, counting down.
CTCAGGGGAGGATATGTTCTAGAGGAGGGAAAAGCATCTTGTTATTCATCTACTCCAAGTCAAGAAGCAAAACAAAACAAACAAACAAAAAATAAAAGCAAGCATAGATGTTAGGCATAACTTTTTTAGAGGGTTGGACAAGAATGCATAGGGGAAATGTTTAACTGCAGAACTCATTTCAATGGAAAGAATGACGCTGAAATGCTTTCTGATGTCTTTGAAAGCATTTAAGATAAACTGGTTATGTTTCATGCTATAAGCAAACATCTCAAGCACATATCAGGAAAGAGGTGAAATTTTAGTGTTACATTTCTTTGTATTCTAGATGAACGTATTTTAGCGACCTACAGTGTTTGTTATCTGTAGGTATTCTACCCCTTTTTCCTCTTTGAAGGAATGTTGTTCCTTCATCCGCATCCTTCTGATGTCACATTTCTTCAGTCTCTTGCATGCCTCTATTCATGCTGTGGACTAAGAAGAGTGGGAACTAGGAGCTAGGACAGTTCTTGAATTACAGTTACATGACTGATAAATTCCTAGCTCAGCAAAATGAAATGGGAGCTCAACATCTGTACCAATGTTTTCTTGGGTAACAACTATTGTATCTTTGGGAACACAGCAAGCGAATGACAGACAGACAGACAGACAGACAGACAGACAGACAGACAGACAGACAGACAGAGAACACACTTGGAGTTCCTTTTTGATCTGAGGCAATACTTCCTAAGAAACAGGGACTAAGCAGTGTGGTCTTGGTAGTTACATGTGAATGGCAACAAGAAAAGAAAGTGATGGCAGCAGCTATGACTTGATTCAGGTCCAAGGACTGAGGTAAATAAGGGGAAGGGGCTCAGAATGTTGTGGGTTCTGGGACAGTTACAATCTGGGTGGCAGGCTTATGCTGTGCTAGGACTGAGGCTCCTTCAGTACAACAAGGTTTATGTGGCGTGGCAAGCGGCAGGTATACGCATGTATGCCTGCATGATGGAGAGTGAAGTACAGATCTCAGAGTGGGAGGGGAAGGGAAGGCTTATTTGGTGGAGAGGAGAGGCTTGCTTTCCCAATGTTGCTTTCATTTCTCTCTCTAGATGCTTTCCCCTCCTGAAGATCTTGTTATATTCACTGTACAACCTAACCCTCCACTGGAGGTTTCTCAGCTTTAAGTGTTTATTTTTGTTTAAAACAAAAAAAAGGAAAACAAAGAAAAAGACTCCAAGAACACTTTTCCCAAAATTAAGCTGCTTTTTACTCAGGACATCTTTCTGAGACTTATCTGTGTCATGGGTTTGGTTTTATTTTTTGAAAGTGGGGGTATAATGGTGAGTGAGTCCCAGGACTACAAAACCAGATCTCTAGCCTCTCTGTTTTTATTTTGAGACAGACTTGAATTATTAAGTTGGGGAAGCCCACTAATTTGACCTGACACTCATGATCTTGCCTCAGCCCCCAAAGTCGCTGGGATGACAGACATGTGCCACTACGCCTGGTGTGGGCCATAGTTTTTGATGGAAAACAGCTACTTATCTGTGTACTAAAGGATAGATAAAGGATAGATAGGAAAGACCATCTCGATTAGAACCATGACAAGAATGGGTCAGGCTGCAAGGTTTTTTTTTTTGTTTTTTTTTTTAAATGATGAGAAAGACTAAATGGCCTTAAATCACAGGTTTACAATAATTGAATCATGCACTGGAAATTTTGCCATTTAATATAGTCTTTCCTTCTTGGTATTAAAATATTGTGCTTAGACAATGCTTCATTAAAATGATCTTTTCAGCTTTTTTTGGGTACTGGGGATCAAACTCATGACCTCGCGGTTGCTAGGCAGGCACTTAAGCTACTGAGCTAAATCCTCAGCTCTCTTTTCAGCTTTTTAAAAAACATAAAAATACTTTTCATTTGTGTAGCATTTCATAGTGATTCAAAACACTACAAGGGAAAGGGAATGTGGTGAATACTAAACTTCCCTAGATAAAGTATTCAACTCCAGTCCTAAAAATGTACTGGCCTCCCAGAGGGAATTTCCTCTCTTTATATCGTACTATAAAACTCTTAATGGCTAATTGAAAGTCAGCTGCAAGTAAGGTAAAATGAGAAAGGTCTCAATTAGCTGCTTTTGTATTTGGCTAAAAAGAATACCACAGGAATTTGATAACAAGTAATTTCTCTAAAAAAAGTCAAATGTAACTGGGAGGCATTTCTTTCAAATGGAAAAGAGGTTCACTCCAAAGCGAGTTATTAGATAAACATGAAACTTGGCTTACAAGGTTGTTAGTGCTTTCTGGGATACTGATATAAACACCCAGGTTATGTTCAATCCTAACACTGTCATAAAGGTTGAACAAGAAGGTAGAATTGGTTATGACATTCACCTTCATTGAAGCCACATCTGGAATAGTGAAAGCTGGTGGTAGAGCTGAGTGTGTTAGATTGCCAGAACAAATTTTTCTGAGAAATAAATGGGATCCATTTAATTTAATTTCAAATCAGAACAACATAACAATAGATCAGTCTTTTTTGGGGGAATGATACTGGACAATGACTCCACAGCCTTCACAGTGAGCTTAACATCCAGTCCTTTTTTTCTTTTGAGACAGCATCTCATTAAGACCTTAAATTATTTAGGCTGGGCTTCAACTTGTGGTTTTACTGTCTTGGCCTTCCAGAGTGCTGGGATTACAAGCATACTTCACCACGCCTAATAGATGAGTTTTTAAAATACACATAGAGATCCTATTCAAACGCAAACTAAATACTAAACTGTTTTAGAATTACAGTTAGAAGCAGCTGAGGTATACACATTTCTAACTTAAACTAAAAAATACATACAATAACTTCGCCTCCAAAAAATTAGTATTACTAGCTTCATGTCTACTTCTCATTCCTCACACATTATACAAGGACAAAATAATTTGGTGTTTAAAAAACAAAAACGTATTCACCATAAGCCATACCCTAACGCTTTTAAATCTCTGTTCACTGAGGCCACGATGGAAATACCAAACAACCTGGAGAAGACAATCTACTCATTTGAAGGCGAAGAAACAGAGACATAATCCATAAATCTGACCTGAGCTCTCAGGCTGGTGTTACTGATGGCTTCTACAGTCACTTGAAGTGTATTTTGACCAAGGTATAAGTAAAGATCTGCTAGGCTTACTACCTAACGTTAAGGAGAATGAGGGATTGCATGCCAAAGACAGACGAATGGAATCCTTGGTAGCACTGCTCCTCTTCTGGTAAATACAGGGGCTGCCAAGGTGAGAGGCTACCAGGTAACAAGCCACACCAACCCTGAGGTTTCCCATTCTCTTGATGAGATGGGTAAGGAAGATAGTAAAGAAACATTTGAAATGATAATATATTTGAAATGAGAAAGCACAAATGATTAATTTCATGTCTAGCACCCCCAACAACCAAACCCAAATCACCTCAAACTGCAGAGGAGTGTTGCAGCGACTAGCAGTAGTAAGAGATGTGATTGGTGAGAACATGAGGCTGTATCCATTTCGACATTCTTCCTCTGGGTGAGTCTGGCCAGGTGTGGTCAGCTGGGGGCTCTTTGAGCCTGAACCAGGAGGGGGTGGTGTAACTGGAGACAGAGGTCGAAGTAACTTGGTAACATTCTGTTCCATCAGATAGCGAGACTTCCATTTCTTTAATGGGCTCAACAAGTCTGTGAAATATAAAACATGGATGAGAGCTGAACCACAGCTCAATGGGATGCTCTCCAGTAAGGCCATTAATTTCTAACCTACTGTGGCCCCTACTCTTTACTTCACCTCATTAAATCATCTCCTCTAATCAAATCAAAAGTCCAATGAAACTCTTTTAATGATTGCACTGCAGTAATTTTCAAATCACTCTATCTTCCCAGAGAAACTCCAAATGAATAGTCCTGGGAGCTAATTTACTCTCTTCCAAATCAAAATACAAATTTCCTTCTACCACACTGAGTTGATGAAAATCTTAAATCCACATTACTTCGTTAAAATGACCCTATATGGCCCTTATTGCCACATCACCAACTAAAGCTGCTGGGATGCTCAATGCATATTCCTGTCATCTTGTCTTACAGATTTATGCCCCCTTCCAGCTGTTCTTTCTATATTTGTGGAGGAGTCAAACATGATTTCCTCATTCTAGTGCCTATTAGTAGAGGGCTATGACATGATTTCTATAAAAATTCCCGAACATTAAAAAAGAAAACTGGGCCAGAAACATAGCTCAGCAGCACAAGCAACTTCTTGGCAAGTACAAGGTCCTGAGTTCAATTTTCAGTACCAAAACCAAACCACCAACTAACCAATCCACCAAAACAAACCAAACCAAACCAAAATAAAAAAAGCACAGCACCTACTTGGCACATGTGAGGTCACGAGTTCGGTTCCCAGTACTCCCCCGCAAAAAACGAATACATGAAAAAAAAACTTGGTTGGATTCTTTTTCTGATTAAATGGACCCTATTAACAAGTAGTCAGAATATAAACTTTAATGAAAAAACTAAAGTACCTATCTAACTTGCTTCTCAGAGGAAAAAACCTTTTCACTTGTTGAATGAACATTTACTTAAGATTCACTATATATCGTCACTAAACTAGGTAGTAAGTACAGTCACGGTACGTTCTATTTTTAAAGAGCTTTTACATTTGTAAAAGAAAACATTTAAAACATGCTTAGTATTAGTATGATCAAGAGAGGGGCTAATAAATTAATAATTAGCTATGTGCTAATAAAAATGATAGCTGAAGCCAGGTATAATGATGTGTGCCTGTAGTACCAGCTACCAAGGAGACTGAAGCAGGATCAATTGAGCCCAGGAGTTCAAAACTAGCCTAGAAAAATAGTAAGACCTTGAATCAAAACCAACTCCTCCCTAAATAACCAAACCAAACAAAAAACCTCAAACAAATCTCAAAACAACCCCCAGGACAAAACAAAACAGAAAGGAAAACCCAGCTATGCAGCCAGGTGCAGTGGTACACGTCTATAATCCCAACATTCAGGAGGCTGAGGCAGGAGGACCACTGTGAGTTCAAGTCCAACTGAGGTTACATAGTGAGTTCAAATCCAGTCTAAACTATATAGACCCTATTTCAAAAACAATCAAACAAAACAAAACAACCCAGATATGTTTTCAAGGGATTACTACATACCATGCAGCATAGTATGTGTTTTAGGTGAAATATGTGACTTAACTTCCAACATTACTTATTATCATCATCACCCTCATGTTAAAGATAAGGACTCCCATGTGCAGGGAGAAAAGAAAACCTGGGCAATCTAGCTTGTGAATTATATCCTCAAGGCTTGGTATAAGGGGTGACATTTATCCCAGGCCTTTAAAAAAGTTCTAGGTTAGTAGACCCTGATCAGAGAAAAGCTTCAGGAAGATTAACCTGCCAGAAACTGTTAGGATAAAACTGCTAACTGGGAAAAATCTCTGGAATTAAGAGAGTACTTAAATACAAACAGGTATGAGACAACTGATAAGGATAACCATGTAAAAGAGGTAAGAATATAAGCAGAAATACTGGAGATGCTTAAGTCTTCCTTTCTGAGATTTCAGAATTTATTTCCTATTTTGAAAGTATATTCATACTTTCCTTTTGTTCCAGATACTAAGTTTTGTTTCCTTTTAAAAAAGTGCTTAAGCACAAAAAAATAAAAAGACCTTTGTGCTACCGGCCCTAACACTGTAACTACTAAAAAACATGTAATGACATTCATTGTAGAAAAAAATATGGGTGAAAACTGCCGCAAACAAATCAATGCACATGGCATTTACTAAGAACTTATTGTGATACTCTGCTCAACAAACCAGACCTGACACATGCCCTTATGAAGTTTATGGGCCAGCAGCTTTTGTCTACCTTTTCTCCCCATTTATTTTACTTTTTGGAGACAGAGATGTCAAACTTTATATAGTTAAAATCCACCTGTATCTAAAGGTTTTTAGTGAGGCATGGTGGTGCAGGCCATGCCTATAACCCTAGCACTCAGGAGGCAGAGGAAGGAGGATCACTGCAGGTCAAAGGCCAGCCTGGGATGCAAACTGAGTTCAAGGCTAGTCTGAATGGCATGGCAAAACCCTGTCTCAAAAAGACAAAACAAAAACAAAACAAAAACCTTTTGATATATTTCCTAAGATTATATAAATAAACATTCACATATTGACTCATACAAACATAATTTAAAATCATAACCAAAATTAAATTTAGTGCTAGCATATTTTTATCTAGACTTCTTTTCTGACACATCCTGAATCTTGTCTTACCCACAATGCACAATAATTACTTTTACTCAGATATACATGGCAAAATTATCTTTTAAGGACAATAGAAATTTATAACTCACTTTTCAAATGGTTAATGGCATTAATATTACCCAAATTTAACCAAGAGAAGTATTTTTTCTATTATAACCCAATGACCAAAAATTTTGCTCCTATACAATCCTGGCTCCTGTTTCATGTTTATCACTTTTTAGGACATATGGTTATATATTTTGGGGATAGGGTATACCAGGATCAAATTCATGACCTTGTGATTGCCAGGCAGGCACCTGTGCCACTGAGCTAAACCCCTAGGCCCTACATGTTGGATTTTTTGACCGAAATAATGTTTACATATGCTTCTTGATTTACTTATTCTTGTGTGAACAGTCTGCTCCTGTCCCTTAGACTGCATTCTAATGAATGTTCATCTTTTCTTGATTTACAACGGTTTTCTAAATAGGGAGGTTAGCTATTTGGTAAGAATGTTATTAATATAGATTTTGCATTAAAAATTAATTTTATTGGTATACTTTTGATATACATAATAACATTAATCATATGGAATTTGCTGTACCTTTATATCATGTATCTTGATTCTTTCTTTCCCCATTTTCCTCTCCTCCTTTCAACCCTTCTTCCTCTGCTTATTTACAAAAGCTTTGTTTCCAGTTTTTTCCTTCTATTCTGATTTTTTCCTTTGTTCCCTTCTCCTTTTCCCCTTTGTTGTACCTTAGAATATGTTATTGCACTACATAATATTTTGTTTTTATTAAGTCAAATGTATCAGTTGTTTATTTTCTCTTTTTATTATGAATACCTTTCCCAACCCATGCCAAAACTATAAAAATGCCATTCAGTTGGGCATGGTGGTGCATGTCTGTGATCCCAGCACTTCAGAACCCGAGGCAGGGGGATTACTACAGTTTTGAGGCCAGTGTGAACCATATAGAGATCTTGTCTCAAACCAAACTACAAAACACAAACCCAGACAACTACAACAAACCAAGGCTGCTTGCTTTTCCTTTATTTCCAGGTTTAATTTTCATTTATGTTTTATCAGCTGATTCACTGATTGCAGAACCTCACACTTGCTAGGTAAGCGCTGCCACTGAGCTATACAACACCAGTTGCCCTTACTTTACATTTTAATAAAACAAAAACCATAGCTATGCCTATAAACTTAGGTGGCTGAGACAGCAGGACCTCAAGTTTCAGGGTAACAAGAGGTTAGCAAGACTGTGTCAAAAAAGAACTGGAAACGTAGCTCAGTGCTCCTAAATTTAATACCGACCTAGTACTAGAGCAAAAATAAATAAATGGGGGTGCGGGGAGACGAGAATATATAATAGTATCATATGTTCTTAAATATGTATTTAAAAATTAATCAAATAGCATACTTAATGAAACATCATACTTAATAGTTTTAAAATCTGAAAACGATTGCTAATTACCATCTTTTTTGTAAAAGCTCACTGAAACTATATGTAAGGTACTCATTATTCTTTTGTTTTCCTATAACAAACAACTACGGTAACATCTTCTAAAATCTTCTGAAGTTATAATTCTGTACCCATTAATTTAGAATATCGCATTTATTCTATCAGATTCCTAAATTATTTGAATGCTATTCTGTCCATTTAATGTACAACATAACATAAACAGACATTGTTTATGCACATATGTACATGTATGTACAAATTTTGAAACAGTATCAATCTATATAGTCCAAGGAAACACTGCACTTGCCACTCTTGCCTCAGCTTCTTCAGGACTGAGATTATGGATCTGTGCCACCATGCTAGCTTGATGTACTTTTTGGTAAAATTGTTAGGGTTATTCTACTCTACCTCTCCATGATACTTAAGCACTTCTAGCATACACTTCTCATGTCAATGTTAACTGCAGTAAACATCAGTTGACCACATGCATACCATAAAGAAAGGGATTTTGGTTGGTGTTGGTATCACACTTCTAACTTGGGTTGCTTTCCAGCATTTTCTAGTCTTTGCTACTATTTTGAGTATTACAGATTTCCTCATTTATTTTACCACAATGTTATTAACTTAAAAAAAATGTTTGCTTCAAGTCACCCTACACTTCTCTATTAGCTTTCAGTTAATTTTCTTGGCTCATTTATTTAGATGATTGTATTAACTGTACAAGCTACCACATACATCCTTTGGCTAAAAATTTTATAATATGTTAAATAATGGCAACAGTGAGATGCTTTGATAATCCATTTTTAGTTTTCGCAATGAAGATGATAACTGGCAATTGCTTTTAGATTTTTTTTTTTGGCGGTACCGGGGATCGAACTCATGACCTTGTGCTTGCCAGGCAGGCGCTTATGCCACTGAGCTAAACCCCCCGCCCTGCTTTTAGATTTTTTAAAAATTGTATTTATGCTATTTAATTATTAATTTCTTTTGGGGGGGTGCATGGGGTCATGCTATGCAGTTCAGGTGGGCCTTGAATTACTATGCCATCATGCCTAGCTTAAATCATTAAATCTGTGACTGTATTTGTGCTCTGATTTTTCCATCTCCAATGACCTACTAAAAACTGAATTCTATTAGTAACTTTCAAATTAAAAGCCCTTCTGTTCCTAGGAAAATTGATGATATGTTATTTAATATTCTTACAGATTCAAAGAACAAGATTACAAATCTAATTCATAGGTTGTTTTAAGGAGCTCTTAAATTAATTTGATACAATGAATCAAGAATAATTTTTTGTTGCTGCTGAGGTGAAACACTGAACCCAGGGCTTCATGCATGCTGGACAAATGTTCTACCATTGAGCTACACCCTGTATCCCAGAAGAAACTCACTAAACATTATATTCTACTTAATCAAAATTATCTGTATGCAGCAAAAAAACTTACAAATTGTACTACTGCATAACCACTTGGAATTCAGATTTTTATTGTGTATATATATTTTCGTAATTATCTTTGAATGTAAAGTTTTGATTTCCACATTTCTTTATAATAGACAACCAAAGTATCAAAGTACTACTACAAGGTTCAGAATTATAAAGGTTTTTAATACATGATACATCTCATCAAAATTACAAGAAATGTAATTCTCTTGTCATTTTTATTGTAAATTCCCTCTCCAGTATATTAACTCAGAGAAAATACAGACACAAAAATAGTTAAAACTGTGTGAGTTAAGCAAAGAAAAAATTTAACATGCCTAGATTTGGCAAAGGACAGAATTCTTTTTTCAATCCCTGAAGCAAGTGTAAACTCTAAAACAATACCCCAAATCTTTACCTTGAGGCCTGTTTCTGAGTATTCTGTTTCAAACACACAATTTATTCTTGTACCAATACCATAATGATTTAATTACTAGCTTCATATTAGAAGACAGAAGACTGTTTATACTTCTAGATCAAGTACTTCATTATTACTCTTAATTTTTTCTTAGCTTTTTGTAAAAATAAACTTCAGAATAATTTAATCAGAATTTAAAATAGAAGCTAGTCTGGTGGCAACAATATGGAGAAATTCAGGAAAGAATACAAGTATATGAGTAGCATTTATTCTTTTCATTAATGAGTACAGAATTCTGTCTTTTCCTCAGACTTTAAACATTTTTCTCAATAATGATGTGCTCAACTATCTAAGGAGTACCTAAGCAGGTTCTTAGTTTTGTTAGGCTTAAAATTAAAAATTTTAAATTCTTCTTCACTTATTTTCTTGGTATCTTAATGGTACTACATGTATTTGTGTATTTATTCCTATCCAGAATTTTATTAAATGTTATTAATTCTAAGTTTCTCAAGTGATTATTTAGGTGCTCCTAAAGATCTGCTCATATCACTTGCAAATAATAAACATTATGCCTTATCCCTACTTTAATGGCAACAGTGAGATACTTTGATAATCCATTTCAAGTTTTAGTTTAATACTTTCATTTCAATGTAACTTTAGCCTTTAGGATTCAGAACCTTAAATGTAGCTAGTATTCATACTTAAGAAAGAGTATGATGACAGTAAGAATTCTTGTTATGGGTATTGCTCAGATACTGTATTGAGCAATGTTTATGCCTTATTCAATTTCAGCCTCTTAAAGCAAATATTACTGTATTCTCTTTTTAAAGAAGCTCAGATTGTATAGTTAGTAAAGACTAGAGTGAGTCCTGAAATACAAGTCTGTTTAATTTTTCTCTACTGTAACAATGTCTCTCCTCACTAATGAACAAAAATAATGCCTCTGGATTTACACTAACTTCTAGGAAGGTAGCTGTTCATTTGATTACTGCTTGATTTTTTTCCCTCCTTGTCTTTTTGAGAAAGGGTATCACTATGCATTTCCGGCTGGGCTTCATCTCATTTTGTAGCCCAGGCTAGTATTGAACTTGCAATGATCTTCCTGCCTCAAGCCTTCCAAGTACTGGGATTACAGCACCACCACACGGGGCTTGATTTGTTTATTAAATATTTTTCTTTTATTTATGCTGATCCTTAAGGGTGAGGTGTGTCCTGTGAATGTTTTTCATTGCTTGCTAAGAGACTTAGAGCAGAAACCTAATAAAGGTTGGTGACTAACGGTCCTAACTCCATTCCAACCAAGATGGACATCTAATAACAAAGGCAGTTTGTCTATGAACCTTTGCTAGTCAGGACATGAAGTGCTATGTAACCAACCTCCAACCTTAGCCACACACATACATAACATATACCAGATAGAAAAACATACAAATGACAATCCATGTCAGCTTAACAATTTTAACGACTTTTTAAAAGTTGCTTGTGAATTGATAATATGGATGAAACTCTGCCATAAAGATTTGTTTGTACTAATCTTGTTGGATTCAATCTCCCTATTTTTGATGTAAAACAGAATGAAGTATTTTAAATAAATGGTTATACCTGGATTTTATTATCCTAGAGTTACATATGTATTAACTTAAATCTCAGACAGAAGAATAAACAAAGTCAGTAATTTGAAAAGCAATATTTCATTTTTCCCAATAAAACAAAAGAAGCAGGGAAAAATCCAATTAAAGCTGTTTTAATATACTGTAGGTATTACTAGCAAGAGTTTAACTGAATTTCATTCACAAGCCTTCTTCAATAAGTCAAACACAAATGAAGTGGTTTGTATAAAACTACAGCCTTACATAAGCATCTATTTAACATTTTATTTTCAACCTGTAATATTAAAAAAAATTTAGAGATCTCTAGCTCTGAGAACATTTCAATTGAGCTAAATATTGGCAGGAAAAATTTTATTTAAAAAATTATCTAAAAATAATATGGACCACAAGTTAATGTACCAATACTTTAATTTTGTTTTTAGCTCCCCCAACCCCCAAGCATTCATACAGGAATTCCTGTAAAAGTCACTGTGAAAGCCAATAGTCTTTAATGGTAATACAATAAGCCAGATTAATGTCCTTCCTTTTGATCCTAGGGAACTGAACTCAGGGCTTCACATGTCAGGGAATCCTCTGCCACTGAACTACACCCTGGTTCCTTTTTATTTTGAAACTGGGTCCAGTTAAGTTGCCCAGGTTGGTTATCAACCTGCATCCTTCCTGACTCAAGTCTCCTAAGTAGCTGGGATTATAGGCTTCTACCATACTACATGATTTGGTATAAAAACTCTTGGGGATGTTAAACTGGATTTAATGGTAGGTCATCTCAAAAAATATTTTATACTACTTGCTTACATTCTTCTAACAGCAATCAATTAGTAATTTCTTGCTTACTTGATTCATCATCTATCCCCTTAACCATGACCCACCTAACTCAATTATTTAGAATTTGTTCCTGAATATTAGTGTTCCACCACTTTCTTGCCTCCCCCCTCTTACAATTATGAAAACAGATTTCCTCAACTTACTACTTTAAATGTCTCTAACCTGTTTTATAATCATTTCTGCTGTTATCTGTATACTGTCTAGATCCTTCTTTGTCGTCCAGGGAAAACTGATCCCTGACTTGAGATCTCTTCCTCTGTAAAGACAGACGTAAAATATCTATTTAGAGAACATGCTATTTGTTTCTTTATATAGAGTAGTAATACTGAAATTTTTTATTTGGGTCTCAAATAATTATTGCTTATATATTTAGAAAAGTTCTAAGGCACATACCTGCATTGTCTTTGCAGATACTAGAGGAATTACTATTCTCATTACTTTGGTATAGATGCTGAGTTCTAGTCTCTTGGGGTACAGATGATGTTTGAGTCATCCCTTCTTCCAATGCTTGCTTTATCCAGCGCTATAGTGAGGGGGGAAAAAAAAACCCAGAATTTAATAATCACAAGAACTTATCTAGTATTTCCACTTTAATGCACTAGCCATGGCATTACACATCAACTGATAAGACACACAGTCCCATAAATTCACTCAGTCCCACAGTCAAGCCTTACACCTCAACATATTAGGGTATTGTCCCATCAATCCCTTCCACCACACAAAGCTGAGAAAAATCTCAGTAACAAGACTGTATTAAAACAAAAAACAAAAAAACCAACCTAGTAAAAATGATTACTATTTAACTTTTCATTCTGCTTAGGGTAAGGTAAATGGAAAGAGATAAAGAAGAGACTTTCATATTGATTTAACAGAGACTCTGGTCAATCAGAACAAAATACATAAATATGTGCTTAGAGAGAAGATAAAGATCTCTTTAAGAGCTGCCTGTCCTGTGCTGGGAACATTTGAAAAGGTAAAAGACTCAGATGATTTTGGATGAGAATAAATAACTTCACTACATGTACTAGAAGAGTTTACTACACTTCTATCTACAATCAGTAGTTTGCTTACATTATGCACAAATACAAAATCACAAGAAGAAATGACCTGCAGAAATCAAATCAAAAGGGAAAAAGTAAAAAAGATGACTTCTTCAGTTAGTTTCAAACTTTTTGGCATACTATAGCAATCTAAATTTATGAGAAATTTTAAGATCAGATAGTAAAGCAAGCCTGCAAAAACCAGGACAGTAAGATTATACATCCTGTGGAAGAGATGTAATTATGTTCTCTTAAGACACACAGTTCTGGTGTCTCACCATTCTGTGGCTTTTCTGCTCTGACATAAGACAGATCGAATTTTGATAAACATCAATTTCTGAGTCAGACCATCCACAAATAGGAACAGCAAAGGTGAATTATAATTTTACAAGTTTAGAGAACATGTATTACAGGTAAGTAAATAGTCTCCTTTATTAAAGAGATTAATTCTAGTAGATTTTCCCTCCAATGAACTGAGTACATAAAAAGGGATTAGTGTTCAAAGATATGACCAAGTCTCCAAAAGCCAAGACCAAAAATAAACTCTCTTACATACAGAATATTGATGTAAGGATGAATGTTCAGAATCACAGACCCATAGAAGACACTTTCAAAGTCATCTTGTCCAAAGCACTTATTTCACAGAAAGGGGAAACTAGACTTGGGAGGACAAAATGAGTCAAAAACACTGTGTTACAGGTTATCATTAGCACAAGATTTTCTTCTTAGAGCAGATAACAGAACTCATCTGGGGTCTCTGAGCCTTCCTTTGAGAGAAATGTTTATATTTTCAGTATTAAGTAGATATAAGTGTAAAAAACTAGCAAATAAAAAAGAGAACATAAAGCCAGAAAGGGGAAATGAAGGTGTAAGATGCTATCATGGTTGGCCGTAAGGTTAAACACCATAGCATACACTGTGTGTCAAACCCATCCTTTTTTGCTCTGTAGACTTTTACCTTACTTATAAAAGGGTATAGATGAATATTTCTTTGTGTTTCAATCAACTCTTTGGGTAATTAATTTTAGACCTTCCCCAAACCTATCACAATTCTACCTAGAGTTATTAAAGACTTTTCTCCCTTTTCTGGAACTGTAATGAAAGACAAAAAGGTCAAAGAAGGGTAACAGAAATGCTTAAAACAGTAGCATTATTATGGGGAAGGAAGTAATACAGATTTTGGGAGACCAAAACACCTGGGTTGAAATTTGGCTGGGCCATGTACTAGTTGTTTTTGTGGAGTTATCAACTCTTTCTAAACCAGCTTCTGAATCTGTAAACTGAGGTAATAATCCCAACATCTCAGGCTGTGGCAAAGTGAAGTGAGGTAATATATGCAAAGATAGCATAGTTCTAGGTAAACTAGATTTTCAGTGAGTCTTTTCTAATTAAAAGTTGGTATGTTTAAGGACACATGAATTATAACTCTTTGGTGTGTATAATAAAATAGCAATGCAAAGTGCAATGCTTCATGATTAGTCTGGCAGGAAATTTGGGAGACTAAATGTGCTACACATAGTACACTTGGTAGGTGATTTTATGGAGAACAAGGGAGGATGTGACTGAAAGACTTTTTGGTTATGCACAAATATTTTTTCCCCTAAAATAACAGTTCAAGTCAGATCTAGAACAAGATATCAAAATCATAAAATGCTTTTTGAGAATTATGACTCAATTCAATCTAGACACTCCGGACATATCAATAAACATCCTGAAATACTTTCATAATCTGGGTACATATACCCAGATATAATTTTTATTTGTCTTACACGGTATTTTTTTGAGACAGGGTCTCACTTTGTAGTTCAGGTTAGCCTTGAACTCATGGCAATCCTCCTGCCTCAGCCTTTGAGGGCTGGGATTATAGGTATGTGCCAAGTCCCCTGGCTTGTCTTACACTATTTTTAAATTAGAAGGCCTACCTCCTTTAATCAGATATCAAACAATGGGTCTATTAGGAATATACATTGTTGTAACTTATCCTCCAAAATTAGATTTTATCATCTATTTGCTTAATGTATCTTCTAAGGGATATTCAGAATTGTATTGCAATTTTGTTTAATCATGGAAATGTTCTTAGGTGTTGAATTAGGTGAGTCTGTTCTAATCACTCCAAAAGTAATTGTTGCCTTTCCCTACTCAGAATAAAGCTGACTTCAATTCTATTCAAAAAAGCTGTACATTTTATAACATGTTGTACATTTATTTACAGCAAATATGAAAATAGACATTTAAAGAAACTATTTAGACCTAAACTGAAATGATGCAATTTAAACACAATCGTCTTGCTGTGCTAACTTGGTGTATGTACCTGACCCCTTACCTTTTCCTGATGACTGACTATGCCATGTGTAAAATGCTTAAGGGTAGTTTATATAAAGCTAACGATGAGGGTGGTGACACAGTTGAGTTGTAAAAGGCTTGCCTAACATGTGCAAGGCCCTCTGTTCCATTCCCAGCACTGAAAACAAAACAGAACACAATTCTAAACACATAAAAGAAAACAAAGGATGAAGATAGTCAAATATATGTGGAGACTATAATATGGACTTAAGCACGACCTTTTTCTATCTGATGCCACCAGAGATGCAAAAATGAACTACTGATATAAACCTTAAATCACAATCAGGGAAAAGAACACAAAGAAATGAATTTTCCACTGAGATTGAAGTCACAGTCCTAAACATGTTTTGGTTTTCACAACTGTCTGCTGGTTGGAAAAGCAAGATAGGAAAAGATGGTAACCCAGCATCAGAACTATCAAGGAGGCATTTCAAGAGGCTATTTCATATTATAACATATTCTTTACTATTAACCTGTACTAAATAACTGTTAATACTTTTATCTGATTTGACAGGATGATTCAACAGCCAACAATCTTAGAAACCTAGTCCTACTGTTCAGTCAAAAACAGAACAAAAGAAAAAAGTCTCTTTCATATGTTTAAATATATTATCTCTCTACTTGCTCCTCCTTTGGACTGAAGACTGCATCTATATCCTAATTTTTAATACCCCACAAAAGTAGTTTAAGATAATAAATTCTTACTCTCATTTGAGGGACTGAGCAATGTTAAACTGTAGAAGGCTTATGTGGTTCTAGTTTTACAGACCACATTAGAATTAATAGCTTTACATTTATTACAGAGGTTAGGAATAGTGCTTTTTATACCAAATGGCACACTATTTTTTGTCTCTGATAAAACAGTCTAAGTGACCTGATTAAGAAAGTATCCTCAGAGACTCAATTCTCCCTTGTTACTGAGGCAAATTTCCTGTTGAAAACAGCTTTTCAGAAATATTCTATTTTGTTTTTAAAGAAAGTTGTCACTTTTTATTTCTGTCAGCTCAAAGTTACTCATGTTACTGTGTTATCTACCAACCCTCTTGACAAGGATCATGGGGTCAAACTGCTCTTTAGGGTTTTTTCTACTGAGTTACTGAAAAGTAACTCAAATACTGAGGTAAGCTAATGAGGAAAGACTGTGTAGTGTGTGGCGCAGGACTGTGTAGTGTGTGGCGCAGATTCCTGTTGCCCTCCTCCCCTCCGCATCCCATACCACTCTGGCTCATCTTTCATGCCCCCCACCCCCAAGAAATAAATTCTGTTCTTTGGGGAAAGAGAAAAGCTTTAAGTTTGGAGGAGTCAGGGAAGACCTGCCTGGAGTTGGAGACTTCATCACATCAAATAATCTACATGCAGCATCCTCATGTACGTGATGCCAGTGGAGGAGGGCAATGGCAGACACTGAGGAAGGCAGCCTGAATCCAGATCTGAGGATAAGAGAAAAGGATGTTCCAGGGAACAGAACTCTACCTCAAGGAGAGACCAAATGAAAGGGTGTCCTATACTTCTAGCAACACTGAACCAACATTATAGGTTTGAGTGGTCTATACCTGAGACACATCTTTAGAAAATATGTAGGGCTTCTGGGAGTTAAGAGTGCATTCCAGAAACAACCAACAACAAAAATACTATTGCCACTTGATCCAAAAACTCTATCTAAAGCGAGGAGAGAGAAGTAGAGAGAGAGAAGAGACAGTCCTTTATAGTAGATAGGCTCCACATTCTATAGGGAATAATCCATCCTGTTGTCATTTAATCAAGGAAGAGGAATTCTGTCAATTAAAATAGGACTTTTCCTCTAAACCCTTTCAGGAGATAATAGTGACTGAATTAATTCAAAGCACAAATGGACATGTAAACCAGTACCACAAGAGTGCACAAAAAACATTCTCTCTCCCTAATCAGTCGTCAACTGTTGTGTGCTCTCAGTAACCTCAAGGGCTCTTGGAAGAAACAACAGTGAATACCCACAGTGAAAATGTGAGCACTGAAAATGTAGTATACATTCAACCTTAGTCCCACTGGCTCTTGATGCATTCACGCTGAACAATGAACTCGTCATAAACTCATATGGGTAGAGTAGCTATCTAGAAAATGTGTTAAGTATCTTATGATTATAGCATCTTTTATTAAAAAAAATAAAAACAAAAAATCAAAATCACATAAACACAGACATACCTTTTTACAAGAGCTGAATGTGCCATCAGACAAAAGGGGTCTTCGACGTCTCTCAGGCATAAAGGGTGAGCCAAAGCGAATGTAGTGTTTGGGAGTGGTGCAAATTAACGGGGAATGAATAAGACCAGGTAACATGTTCAGGGTTGTTGCCAGTACAGTTGGGTCTGTGGTGATACGTAAAGGGCACTCAACAGGGCACTCTTGCTTCTCTGCTTTGTCATTCAACCATTCTGTAACTAAATACTAAGGTTAAGAAAAAAAAAAAAATTAGTCCATGTTGCATATATAAAAGCCAGAGGTAACAGTGCAATTCACAAAGACAAACCTCATCTATAAACTAGTGAGGATGAACTGGGCATTTAGAATGCAAGGATATCTTTCTACATTCCATGCCTTTGTTAAAAGATGAATAATTTTAGCTAACAACTGACTTCATGCTCTGCCTAAAACTAAGGAAACAAAAGGTAGTAGGATGGCTTCAGCCTTCCACATAAAGGCATTTTTATCTAGATCTTTCAATCTAGTAATGCTAAAATTAATTTTTCCTAAAGATTATAGGTCTCCTCATCTTACTAAAACAGCTGTTGGCAGGTAAAGCCTATGAAGATGTATTTGTCACTTACCTTTTTGGTTTTGGGGTACTTTGATGTAGTACGATTGACATGGGATCCAGGAACTGATACCACAGTTGGGTCGGATCCTGTTAACTGTCTGTTTTCTCCTAAACTGTCTATACTTCCAGCTTCAGTGGGAGTTGCTGAATTGTTATTTCCCCCCTCTTCCAAGGTAGCTTGTGACAACTCTGCCTGTTGTGCACTGGCCTGTTTCTGACGCTTTAGTCTTTGGGCTGAACTGGTCCGGTACCGAGAAATTCGACTTTTCGGTCGGGGCCTAGACGGCTTTGTTGGAGGTGCTTTGGGGACTGGTTTTTCTGCAGTAATATCCTGTAACAACATAAGGGTCAAATGCTGATGAGAAACTTCATATCAGAAACATACCCCTCATTTCCTAATCACCCCTAGTTTCTTGATGAGAAACTTTGTATCAGAAACATACCCCTAGTTTCCTATTCACTGTTTTATCTTTGGCGGGGGGAAACCAAGTCTCAAAAATGCATATTGGTGAAAAAACTTTCAAATACTTGAATAAATACAGCCCCTGAATACAAATATTTATACATTTAAATATCAGCCAGATGTTGAGTTAGTTAGTTAGCTATCTGGGTTAGTTACTTCAAATAAGCAAAATAGGGCAAAAATCAGCAAAAAGTAGTTACCTAATTGTAGGGTTCTTAGCAGTAAAGAGAACTCTCTTTTGTATTTTGTCCCCACACTGAGGTTTTAGCATTACACTATGGCTAGTGTAGGAAAGAGCAAGATGGGTTTAACTTGACAATCCTATGAAAGGTCAACTATTTAACTAGGTTATACAGAAGATTCTTGAGAGAAATCAAAGGATGTTTTGTGTGTATGTGTGGTAGGGACTAAACCTGGGTCCTTGTACATGTTAAATTCTCCACCACTGATCTTCACACTTGGCCAGAAATCAGTGGTATCCTTTGTTCTAGGAGATGGGGTCTTGCTATGTTGCCAGGGTTTGATGTTAATCTCTTAAAACTCTTCAACAGGTAGGACTATTGCTCTGGGTTCCTAAAAGATGCTTCGTTTAGTTTGTGGTGCTAGGGATTGAACCCATGGCCTTGTGTGCATTAGGTAAGCATTTTTCTGCTATACTACGTCCCCAGCCCTACCAAATATTTTTAAGAACTTGCCACCAACAGTCTTGGTAGAAACAGTACCATGTTCCATTCTAGCTTGAAGGTGATCAGTCACTTAAATTCTGACTTGTCTCTCTGAATTCCAGGAATTAGCTAATTAAGATGTTAGACTGCTTTTACGTATTGTGATATGGGATAAAGCTAAAAATTTTGATTTTAGCTATTCCAAAATATAGGTAAAAAGAGTCTTTTTTCTTCTCTTACCCCTGCTTGGGAAGACCTCCGAGTATTCACACCAATATTCTGTGGGGTGCTTGGGATGGAAATGTTTGAAGCTGTGTTGTTAACTTCAGGTTCAGGGGATTCAGTTTTTGTTTCTTCAACAGGAGTTTCTGAAGTGGTAGTAATTTCTATGTCAGAGCTGCTCTGTTCCAAGGGTTGATCCCGCCGTTTCTTTCTTTTTTCTAAGTTTTCAAAAGCGTGAATGATGGCTTCAACTTTCCTATCCTCCCGAGTCTAAGAAGAAATAGAGTTAGCATAGAGAAGCTTCAGCAGGCTGCAGGGGACATCCATTTTACAGATGGACATTTTTAAAACTTACTAAATTACCAGTAAGATGATGCAAACATCTTTGAAAATATAAGATCAAAATTAAAATATTTTACTTAAAATGTTGGAAACAACTGCAAAAGAAAACAAGATTATATCTGTACTGCTTTTTTTTTTTTAAAAAAGGTCTGCTATCTGGAAAATTTTAATATAAAAGAAAAACAGCCCTCAAAACCATTTTTCTGTGTGTTTGGGAGTTCAAAAGCAATCAAGGGAATTGTCCTCAAACTTTCCATGAACAACAACAACAAAAAATTTAAAAAATACATACATACATAAATTAGTTTCAGCATAAAAGTTAATACCCATCACTGAAAGATAGTAAAAACAGCAACACACACACACACAACACATACACATACATAAAACAAGAGAATTCCTAAATCAGAGCAAAATAGCCCATGTACTTTAGTTTGGAAAACTTAGTTTTTGGAAAAATCACTAAGTCAGCAAATAATGCACAGAAAAAGAAAATTATAATAAATCCCAGCACTTGAGAGGCTGAGGCAAGAGGACTGTCATGAGTTGAGGCCAGCCTGGGCTACAAGGTGAGTTCAAGGACAGCCTGAACTGCACAGGGAGACCATGTCTCAAAAACAAAGACAAAAAAGAAAAAAAAAATTATAATGATGAATTCTATCTGACAGAAAAAGGCCAAACTAAAATTTTCAAGGGAAATAAATGAGATGGTGGCAAAAGATAAAAGTTATCCGGCAAAAGATAAAAGTTATCCTATCAGAGGTAACAAAAATCAACAATAGCAAGAGGATGTCAAATGATACCTACCCTCCTGTTATGAGCTGGGTTCTCCACATCTTCTGTAACATCTTTCTCTTCTTCTGGTTTTTCCTCTGGATTGTCTACTTCCTTTAAGACATAAGCAATATAAAGTTGTACTCTTAAACTCTGGGGAGAGGGAAAACAACTTTTTTTCTGGAAGGGCAAAATGCTTTATAATTCCTAGTGCTTCACAGTGTTACTCAGGTGAGGCCACAGGGAAAACACAGATAGTGACTCCCAGTCACTAGACTGAAATCTGGAAAATAGCTGAATGGATGTTCTCTGTTTTGTGAGTCTCAGGATCAAACCTGGAGTCTTATGTATGCAACACAAGCAACAGTACCACTGCACTACTGAAAGAATGCTCTTAACTTTGTAAAATAAAATGAATGAATGCACACTTGTGTTGATACACAGAGCATTAAGCATTATTACAGGGTCCCAAACCACAAGTGGCAATGTAGAATGTACTAGAGGAGTGATGGCAAACCTATGGCATGTGTGCCACATAGGCCTGTTTGTATAATTGAAAGCTCTAAAAGGTTCACCATCATTACACTAGAGGACCAATACTATATCATCATCATTTCCCCAGGGGAGATTACCTCATGATCACTGGATACATTTACTTTTTCTGGAACTTCTTGTGGTTGTTGGTCACTATTTTCCTCTGAAGCCTCATTCTGCTGCTCCATCTCTAGCTCTTTCCTCCGTGCTTTCCTCCTTCTAGTCTCAGCCCCAATGGTGGGTAGGCTTGGAGGAGCTGGAAGTGGCAGTTCTGCAGCATTGGGATTTCTTTTCTGAATAGGGCAATTCCGGTTTCCCTTGTGACATGCGCAGTCCACTTTATAATTACTGCTCCAAAGAAATAACCAAAAGATCCTGTCTCAGTATTCTTGAAAATCAGGTATATTATTCACTGATTCTATTGAAATACTTGCATAGAAATTTCTTCTGGTGTTATTTTTGAATAAATTAAGCAAAACAGATTCCCTGCAATGATTTTAATATTCTGTGTTTCTCTGCATATCCTCAATTCTAGGTCTACATATAATCAGTGGAAAGGAAAATTTAATTTCCCCAATTGCTTTTATGCAATATTAGTAAGCAGGATAGTGTCCAGGATAGTGTTCAATGCGACCATACTCATCTTGGGCCCACCATTACCCCGTCCTCACTTTTATTCAATTCCCTACTTATTATTACTCTTTCTTTTTATACTTGAGTTGAACATGACTCTACCACATAACCTCTATTTTGCCCAAAACCACCAAAGGGGAAAAGCATTTATTTAATGAAGCTCAACACATACTCATTATGGGTTATTATTTGTTTTTCTGTATTCTTGTATACAGTTTGATTACATATTCTAAATAGATGAGGTTAATCATTAAAAAGCTTCTTCAGCCAGGCGTGGTGGCACATGCCTTTAATCCCAGCACTCAGGAGGCCGAGGCAGGAGGATTGTTGCAAGTTCGAGACCAGCCTGGCTACATAGTGAGCTCACGGTCAGCCTGAACTATAAAGTTTGATTCCTGGCACTACTCTTCCTCCCAAGAAAGTAAGTGACAGCTACCAGGAAGCTGAGGCAGGAGGTAACCACCCAACAAAATTACAAAAGTTGTAAATACCAACAAAAATTGTCAAATAGTAAATCAATGATGGGGTGAATTTTTATAAACCTCATTATGTATGGCCCAGAGCAAAGTGTTCTTTCCACAACAATAAAGGCTACTGCAGCTTCCAGGAGTGTCTCACACATAATTCAAGTGTGGTGGTGCATGCCCATAATCTCAGTTCTCTGGGAATCTGAAGCAGAAGGATCATGCACGAGACCTGCCTGGACCACAATCAGTGATTCTGCAAAATTCTGTCTCAATATACAATAATTAAAAAGGGTTGGTGATGGCCCTGGGTTCAACTCCCAGTACCTGTCACCACCACACCACCACCACAAAACCCCAAAAATAAAAAATCCCCAAATGAACAAATGCAACCAAAAACCACAAAAAAAGCCTATGAACCATCATCTGTGCTGAAACTCTGGAATAGTATCCTAAAATGATACAATGTACCTAAATCTCTGGAACACAAAAAACCACAAACAATTAGGTTGATTTTTCATCACAATTTCTAGGCAGAACACATATTATTCCCAGAAAGATTAAGCAATGATCAAAAGCATATTTTAAATAGATTCAAACAGCTTAATATTTAAGACAAGTCCATTCATGTTAGGAGAGGTTTTTGAGGTCTTACCAGTTACTGTACTCATAATCAAATGCAATGGTCACTTCAGCATCCTTAGTAATAGCAGACACAGCATAGATACACAGGTGAATCATCCCATCTGCAATCATGTGTCGCACCTGTGTGAACAAAGCTCATGATTAGATTTGTCATGAAGTCTTTAAATTCTGCATAAAAAGGAAAACAACCTTTTACCTAAATGATTTCTGCCCATGTAGAGCAGCCTGTTGTTTAACTTGATCATCACGTATGAAATTATTACACATTAAGGGCCTCAATTCTTATGATACTTCTTTAGATAGAGAAACTTTTAGATGCAGTACATCACTGTTGTTCATTTTATAAGTGTTTCGAGCTCCACTAGACAATTAAAATTCTTTAGCCTATAAAGCTCTGTGGGTTTCTGTGTACCACATAATGAATTCTGGAAATGTCTAGAATCTCTTTGTTCAACACTGTTTCCTAAGACCTATAAAACTGAAACCAAATAGCTTGGTTGAATCCAATGACATCTTCTATCACATGTCTTTAATATAACTTTATTACTTCTTATCCAAATTTAAGCTTTCTTTTAGCAAAAAGGTAACATATTCTCTCATGCCTGCATTCTCTACACATGTCCATTCCTTGGCTCCCATACTATCAGTATAAAAAAAAAAATCATTACTTTTTATTCTCCATCTCTTATAATGAAAGATCACAACTGTTAGCTACAAACCTTTATGTGTGTGAAGTTTTCAGACTGCTTCTTCAGTAAGCTTGTCCTTTGGTGGTTCCACTCAAATAGAAGTTGCTACAGATATCTTACCTCTGCATTTGGTGTACATGATCTTCTGATGAACCGAGCATCGTTACCGAAAGTACGGGCATCCACACACATCTCTACACCATTGAATTTTGAGTAGAAGAGCACAAAGGGATACGGTCTAGGGAGATAATTAAAACTGCTGTAATTCTCAACACAAATAAAAAGGCCACCCCATGATTCCAAATATGAAGCATATGCTCACAGAAGTAGTGAGTGTTCTGTGCAATGCCTAAACATGGAAAACATCACATGCTTGTCTGTTTTTGATTCCAGAACAAGCACAAAGCAAGGAATGCTGGACTTGGAAAGGAGTCATGACCACTTTATACATTAAACATTTTACAGATTTGCACTTTTCTACAAATAGCAGATCTGATTTATCTTTTTCCCAAGAACAGCCCATCAACCAGGATAATTTTTACAGCAATACTGGTCAGCCAGAATATTAACCCTTACTGCTCAATGAATCATATTCTTACTTTTTGAAGAAATGCCCATTGACTTCAAATTGCTGTCGCAACATGACTTTTCCACGATACTCTATGATAAGAGTGTCCAAAGCCAGATCTCTTGCAGCCCTCAAGATTTTTCGATGCTTTTGAACTCGAGTGACTCTTCCCAGCTGTAACTGAATAAAACCAAAGTATGAACATCAAATAACAGCAAGAATAGCCAGTAGACATTTAGAGGATTTCATAGCTTATGAAAAGCTACCAACATTTTCAGTTTTTACCTATGCACGTTATGTAGCTCAATTATCAGAAAATTTTACATTTGATTATAAGCTCAATTTTTCTAGGAAACATGCTATCTAGTAAACCTGCCACACACAAGAGAAGGCAAGATCAAAGGATAACACGTGATTAAGATTTTGGCCAAGTGTGGTGGCATACTCGTATAATCCCAGTATGCAGGAGGCTGAGTCAAGAGGATCGTTGCGAGTTTGAGACCAGCCTGGGCTATGAAGTGAGCTCAAGACCAGCCTGAACTGCACAGTGAGATCCTGTCTCAAAAAAGACAAAAGATTTTAGCAGCTCTATATCTCAGACAGTATAAAAATTAGGTTTTTATTTATCTTTTATTTATTTATTTATCTTTCAATTCTTTCAAAATTTCTACTTTTATTCTTTTATTTTTGATTAACATAGTTAAAAAAATGTATCTAAGCAATTCAGTCAATATAAACTGCTTTTAGGTTAAGATGATCAATGGTTGGCTAATTTGTTATTGTAAGGCCTACTACCTTTGGAAGAAACAGTAATTCCTATTCATGTCCTCTTCCTGGATTCTAAAAAAATCCCAACTCCTTAAAGAGTCTTCAACCTACTGGTTCTTACCTGCATTTGTGAACCAATAACTGTATTATTACAGGCCAATTCAGTCTTATTAATAGTATCTAAAATAGCAGGCTTTCCCACAAATTCCTTGCTAGAATGTAGATGTTGTTCAAGGGCGTTCTGTACATCTGCACTGTACTGATTAGTGAAAGCTTCTTCATACTGATCAGTCCATAGTCTTATCCGATTTTCCCAGCCCTCAGTTGTATTTTCATCTAAATTCTGTGCTTCAGAGGGAGAATTCTGTAGAGAACAAAAGTCAAATAGGTTAGTAGAGCTCAAGCATGAAAATGTGCAGAACAGAAGGGCTGGGGAGGAGGCTGAATTTCCAAAGAAAATTTGTTTTCACTGTGGCATAAAAGAATAATGGACTGGGAGTCAGGAGATCTGGCTTTTATCACAGTTTCATTACTATTGAACTGTAAGCCTTACACAAACAAGCTCTTTAAAGCAAAGATGCTCAGTTTCCCCATTTATAAAGTAAAAAAATAATCTAGGGCATAGTTCCATCCTATCAACTATTTTATGACCATTTTCAAACATAAATGTAAAATTTCTTAATGGAAGAATGACATCAGTTCATAAAACCTTTATAAAAAGGGACACTACAGCCATCCTGAGTGACATTGCTTAAATGTTCAACATTTATTAAAGTCACCTGTTCTAGTTTGCTCAAACTAGTTTGTTTTACTACTCTATAGGAGAATTTTTTTGTCACTTATTGTCATTAATATTTGTTCATTCTAAATATACGTGTGATCTCAACCAACCGACCAATTATAATATCATCACCTATAGAAAAAGTTACCATTTTAGAGTATATTTCTGTTAGAATTTAGATAATTTATATAGTTACTTTCCAAATAATCTGAAGAAGTGAGGTGAGAAGAGAGGATTGGGCAAAGGTAAAAGAAAATGTCCAAGTACTTTGCTAAAGTGCTCCAGGAAAAGCATTTCCCTCTATGTTGACAGTACTGAGATTACTGTATCTCAGCAACAGCATTTCCTGACTACTCAACAACTTGAGCTATGGAGACCACATTGAGGTGTAACTCATTCTCCTCCATGGCATTTAAGGTTTGAGGGGCCACCAGAAAACCAACATTGGTAGTGATGATTAAAAGAAAAAGACTGTAACCAACGCTACCAGAAAAACCATCTCCACCTCAAAAACAGGCCTAATAGAATTAATATACTTTCCAAGAATGGCAAAAGGAACAATGATGCCTATGCTAGCAATTGCTGCCTATTTTCTTTTCTCCAAGGAACAGGACAACGTAAAAAGACCCAAAGTTAACACCATACTTTAATGCCTTTTTACTAATCTGAAAGATTGAATAATAAAGGGAGACTAAGAAACACCTAAAATCAATACACCATAAACAAAAGTATTAGCAGTTGGACACTGTTAATAGCAGTTGAACAAAACGATAATGCAAAACCTGAGATCTCAGTGTACTTGACAAGACTGGGATTAAGGGTATACGAATGGTATTCCCAGTTTCAGGATCTAGTATCAACTGTGAAACTTATAACTTGTTTAACTTCTTTTATTTTGTAAGCCTATACTACAGAATTAGTATTTTTTTACTCATCCATCCTTCCTTCCTTCCTGTTTGCTTTTTTGGAAGACAGGGTTTCATTATGTAGATCAGGCTGAACTTAAAGTTACTATGTAGCCCAGGCTGGCTTTAAACTCATGGTGATTCTCTTGCCTCAGCCTCCTAAGTGCTGAGATTACAGGTGTACGCCACCACCCCTGGCTTAATTTTTACTAATTTGACTGTGCTTACTCCGCAGTTCCATCATCCTTCAGAGAAGTGGAGACCCCACCTCAGTGGGTTTAGAAAAGAGGGATTTGCTCTCAAGAGATATTGGGTAATACTGAGGACATTATTATCACAACTGTGTGTGTGTGGTGCACTAGTGGACAGACACTAAGGACGTGGCTAAATATTTTAAAGGACAACCCCCCGCAACACAGAATTAGTTGGTCCAAAATGTCAACAGTTTATAGAGTTAAATCTTCAATAGTGAAGAGCTAGGTTTTCAGATGAAAAAATCCAAATTATAAACTATACTGTCTGAATCTTTGGTGGAGTTTTAAAATTATAAGACAATACTAATATGGAGTGGGATGTGTGCACTAAACATGTCTGTGGGCAGAAAAACCTCTGGAAGCTGTCCAAAATTTGGGGTTCATGTACAGTTGTGTGGGAAAGCCACCTGATAGCTTACAAAATGTTCTGAATTTCTGGAAATAAATTACAGTAATTGATTGATAAAACTGAAAATGCCTTTGCAGCTTGGATCAGGGTTGTTTGTCCCTAAATGTCTATTTAGGAGCCCTTCTTTACAAAGTAGGGTTGGGGTGGGAGTCAATGCAAACTTGTTTACCTGCAGGATACAGGTTTATAAGCAAAGAATTCATGAATAAGTCATGTTTCAGAACATAGCCCAGGCCTCTGAAGCTCTGCATGTGAGGTCTTATATCTTCTTCCATCTACACAAAGTGAGGCTTTAAACTTTATATAGATAAAGTATCAATTGTAATTTGATTACATAATGTGCAGAACCACATTAAATACAAAGTAATTCCAATAAAACTTTCCTCTCTTAAGACTTTATGCTACATAACTGTCAATAGGAAAGATCTATCTTTTCCCTCATGTATACAGAACCAAATTCTAACTAAATCCTTTGAAGCTACCAATAATGATATGAAAAGTTCTCTTTCATATACATATATATACACAAGGAAAAGGTAATACACAGTATAATCAAATCTTTGTTCAGCAAACTTTTAATTGAGTACCTAAAAGTCCTTTTAAAACATTACACATTAATTTCTCTATTCTCCAACCTCTTTATATAAAGCATGCCTTATGCACTCTTATTTGCTAACTGAAGAAACATACATGCATCACAAAGTCTTCTCTATCAAATAGGAACACCAAGAAAAAAAGAAAACCATTCCCAACAATAACTCCAATCAGTAATATAACTCTCCTGCTACTGAATGGACCTTACAACTGTTGATTAAAGCCCACGTGGTGCCGTGGTAGGTGTACAAGAGATTCTGTATCATTACCAGAAAGCCCTCACTCCAATCCTAGTGACAAAACAGCAGCAGTCCTGTTTTGTTTGGCAAAATGTCATGTAACTCCCCAGAAAAGCAGCGAAAGAAACACCAATAAACAAAGGATGATTACAAAAAGGAAAAATATTCCAGAAAATAGCTAAAACTCTACTTTGGAAACAAGCTCTATGAAAGCTGAATGGCAACAATTACAAACTAATAAAAAGCAGATTCCAAGATTCCCAGACCATCAATGTCAGGAAAGAAGCTGACCAAATATAAGATCACAGTGAAGTAAAACACAGCATCAGGGAAGATTACCCCTTACCTTCATCCGCAAGGACTTCCGGGATCCCTCTCGAAATGCCTATCCCAAAGAGGAAAACAAGTAGAACAAAACAAAACTTGGTACCAAGAATGACAGTTATACCTATCTGAGACTAAAACTAAGGGATGAACTAGATTTCTATTCTGTCCCCTTTTCTCTATATAACAAATATAAGGAATTTCCCAATCTATTGTGAAGAACAGGGGTAGCTCAAGCCCAGTGAGCTCTGAGACTCATTCTAATACTTTTCATCATGAAAGTAGGTAACAGGGAAGAGCATGCACCATTGAAATCCTATGTGCATTCTGACACTGAGAGACAAAGCAAATAAAAAACATGTTACAGATTTATCAGGTTTGAAATAAAGAAGAAAACAAAGACCAATCCCCTTAACCAGGGGTGGGCAAGTCACCTAGGAGCAACGAAGTTGCTGTGATGGGGAAGAAAGAAAACAAAACAGAAGAGGTTTCTCCTGGAGAGTTTTTAGTTGAGAATATAGGAAAGTGACCATGACACTGAGGAAGCTTAGACCATTCAAGAGATGTTTCCTGATTTGGGGGAGGAGGGACACAGGGGTGGGTAACAAGGAAAAACAATCCAGTGACATGAGGTGGGCATGTGCCAGGACAAGAGTTGTGGATTGCTTTCAGTCTCCAGGCAGGGAGACACTGTGAGGCGAGAAGTCTAGACTCAGGCTGCAACACATGCAGGCTTGTGCCAGACAGGGCTGGAATTTCATACCTGGAATGGGGGTTGGAGTAGAAGAAACTTTGAATCAGTAGTGATGGTATGGTGTGGCAGAAGAGGTTGGTCTATACGTACATAACACAGATTAGCTGTTTTTTTAAGTAGAGCAAAAATGGTCTTTTAAACATGTGGTTCAAATTTCTTGAACAAATTCTGGTGCATTCTTGCTCCAAAATTCAAGCTATTTCAGACATATTTCTATGTAAGACCTTTTAATCCTCCATACCTTGATCTTCTTTGTCTTTGGTGCTGCACGACCCTTTTCTGGACTCTTTTTTCGCTTTTTGGGTTTGGTTCTTCTAACAGTTAGGGTGATGCTTGTAGGTGTGTGCTGTGTTGCTGTATACAACACAGTGGAAGGAGAAAGCTCCTCATCCCAGCTTTCTGTTGCACTGCTATCCCCACCTGAAAAAAGGTGATTTTGTAGTTCAGACATCAGCCTCAAAAAGTTTACCAGCAGCAGTTTTTTCTTTAGATGTGCTCCATACTCAATAAGTCACTGCATTTCACTATCAATTCTAACATCTTTAAAGCAACATACATAGCCCCTCTCTTTATGCAAACAAGATTTTGTCATATGTCACCAGCACAGCAAATAAACTGTTGTACACAGTCCCAGTTTCTTCCCTTAGTATTCAGCAGTGGAGCTTCAATGCTACTCTATCTATAACAAGCTGACACTGAATAAAGAAAAGCAATTTAGCTCCCAGGAATACTTTGATTGCTATAGAATTAAAATGCTGTTTCCATGTACCTCTAGTTTACAGTAACAGATCTATATAGTGATAATTAAGAGGATGCCTATTCCATGAAAAGAGCTGGGGACCATGATAACTTTTAAGAGGGACTGCTTTGAAAATATTTGAGTCACAGGAAATTTACATGTCAAAATGGGGGGGTACATTCATCTTTTGCTCACCTGATATGTTGTCCTGCTTCCGCCGATGAAGTCTAATAACCTTCCCCCTGCTCATTCCCCTAAAGAGGAAAATAAACTTAAAGTAGTCCTTCCAACAGCATGCAGCATATCATAGCACACATGGGAGAAGTATCTCTGCATATTCTACCCCCTCCCTCCCACCTACCAAATGTTTCCAGGACATTAAATTTCATATCAATTTCAATAGCTTTAACATCAATCTCTCATTCCTTGTTGTCAGCAATTCTCACCTAGTGCAGAGAATTCGAGCCAAGGAGCACTAAGGAATCATCTACATTAACAAACACAAGAAAGAATACTTTGAGCTTTTCCCTACTAATAAGAAACCCTACTCCCAGCAACCCGGGTTTGGGTTTTATGGAACAGGATCTTACCTGCACTTGTCGCAGTTGAGAAGGAAGCCATCCTGAGAAAGACCACAAGGACACCAGGTAGGAACAGTCTCTCCTTCAGAGTTCGGGCTGTCTCCACAGCGTTCCTCTACAGGCGACGGCAGGCCATTCAGGTCAGAACGAGGGATGATCGTCTGGACAGGGGGAGAAGCAGGAGGTGTCGGAGGAGGAGGGGCTCCGTAATTATGATCCTGAAAATAAGATTTTTTAAATCAACAGTGTCCAAACACTGGCCCCTCTCTCCCCTAAAGTATGGTACATATGGAAAGAAAGAAGAAAGCAGTACCCTTCGTTTTTTGGCTTCAACCAGGAAAGTGATAAAACAAAATGCCAGGGTCAACTGGGACATAAAAACAAGAACAATGATGCAGGGCTAGACGTCCGCTGGAGGCAGGGAAGTGCAAAAGGGGCAACTTCATCATGCTGCATATAAACATTTCAAGAAAGTCACAATGTGTAAGAATGGATTACACTCCAGGTAGTTCACTTGCTCTGGAGAGATACAAATGCATACTCACAGCATAAGGCAGTCCTCGACACCCATGCCTCTGAGTGGTCCCATAATTATGAGTGGAATACACGCTCTTCTCATTAACTGCTGGACTAGCCTCCACAGATTCAGGGCTGCACAAAGGCGAAAAGCAACGTATGATAGCATAACACCTAATCTTCCCTTCAACTAACAGTTCACTTCCCATTCTAACCCCTCCTTTCCACAACCACCAGCTACTAGAATAAAAGAAAAAAACTCAGTGAAACAATCTGATTAACATAACTAAACCTATAAATAACAGGAGTAGTGTCACTGAATGTAAATTTGTGTGTAACATGAAGCCAGTACAGGCAGATGTCTCAAGGCAGGCACCTGGGATACAAGGTGTCCCTAATGACAAACACAAACGTACCAGCTGAGCGGGGAGTTTCCCCTAGAGAAGCCACTCTGGGCTGGTTTAGACTCAGAACTATTCTTCTTAATTGGATCTCTTAATACTTCCATGAAACCTCACATGACATTTGCAGTGAGTGAGATGATGAAAGTGCCTTCTGCACTGCCCCAGGGACCAGGCCCTCTTCCATTCACTACCAAGACAGGATACCCTGAAGAAAGTACAGGTAAAAACAATGGCATCTTATATTTATCACACCTCTCATCCTGACCAACCCCCAAACATCTTTCACATATTGAGTAATAATTTCTCATCCACCAATGACATGCAAGCATATTGAGGAAACATTAAATAATTAGCTGCATGGTAATAACCCATAGGACTTCAAACAGTAACAGCAATAACAGTGAATTGCCTATTATTTGGTTTATATACTTATTCATTCATTTAATTCTGCATAGCAAACAGCACTTCATTTCCACAGAAAGGGAAGTTGTGGTGGTGAGATTTTATGGTTCCCCCAAGGTCACACACTGAGAGCCCAGGATTCAAAACATGTCTGACTCTAAAGCCAGTGCCTTTTACATTATGCTTTATTTAGAAAACAGGGTAACATTCCACCTTCAAAGAAAATTACTCAAGACCATTTTTTAAGCAGGTTTAGTGAGAAACTTGGTTTAGGATCTTTCTGTATCCTCAGTGAATGGAAAATAAGTGATTGAAGCACAATTTATTATTATGGAAGATTTACAAAAGTATCCTAATTTAGAAATTTAATTTAAGCTTTTGTACTACCAAAGGCATAGATGGCCAAGAATAAAATACAAATTTTTTTGGGGGGGACTTCAATTTTAATAGTACTTTATTATGTTTTAGGAAATTTTGAAAAATAATTAAGGAATGTTATTGTGTAACTTGACAGAACTGAAAATGAATTATTGGTAATTCACATCAACTAGAACAGAGATACACAAATTAGAAACCTCAAGGACTAGTATAACTCAAACTTAAGAGATCAGTGGGCTTCTAAGGAATCAAATAATGCATACTCTGCTTAAAATAATAGACATTTTTTCTGCTTTAATATACCCAAATTTTCAGCAGAAAAAAAGTATGCAATTCAATTTGGCACATAAATGGAGAAGTGAGGGATAAAAGAAAATGCTAAGATATATATCCAACTCACCCAGTTTTATGCTCCAAAACTGTGAGAAGGGATCTTATTAATAACAGCAAAGGTAATTTCTAGGTGAAGAAGAACTTTAGACACAGGAAAGTATTCTCTGTTAGTGAAGTGCATGCATTTTATTACTTGACAGTGTCTATAAGATGGGAACTGGGAGGGGGGTTACATCAAGAATGCAGGTCAGTATTCTTGAGAAAAAGATGATCTGAACATGGCTCACTGGGAGGCAATCAGCTCTGAGTATTAGGAAACAGGTGGGGTTTTCTAAATGAAACCAAAGGCAGACAAGCATTAATAAAATGAAAATAGAATTTAGTTTCTATGATGGACACTTAAAAGAAAGTGATGAATTTACAGTTAATCTACTAGGTACATTACTATATCAACAAATACTCCAAAGAGTTGTATATATTTTTTATACGCGATTTTGTGCCATTAAACATATGGAGTGAAACATGACAGCTGTTATTTAGAAATGGATTTTTTAGGAGGGGCGGTAAAAAGAAAAGTTGCATGAAATAAGATGGCCATGGAGATGGAGCTATGTTGGTTATATCTTACCCATCTCCAAACTGGGTAAATATGAACATATGCACTTCATGTGCAAGTCTAGGGAATAAAAATAAAATGTATATTGCGGAGGTTAACAGGCCATCCTACTGCACAATATTTTCTAGTCAAGCACAGCATTTTTAATGTACTGCTATGCAACTTAAACTTTTAATGAGGAAACTGCAATTTTCATACTGGTTACTGCTTAAATATATAGATAGGTATTGACAGGTAACTATAAGATTTTCTAAGACTATTCCTTAACATACATGTCAGTTCTTAGGTATATTTTAAAATATAGACTAAAATTATGGAGTATTAAGATTACATCTCTTTGTTATCCTATCAATTTAGGCAAATGTAATTATAGCTTTTTTCTATGATCAAATTTCTTTGACAGCTAGGTGTAGACAGAAACCAGGCTCAACAGACATACTCCATGAACTGTGTTCAAAGGACCATATGCAACCTGCCATTAGACTTTTAACTGTTGGAAAACAACTGGAATTCTGTTAGGGATGCATTGGATATTCAGAAAAATCTTCTTTTATTACATTTACAAGTTTTCCTATAAGTATAGAAAAAAATGCATATTGTAGTCAGCAGATTTCAGTCTCACGAGGTAAGGTCTAGTACTTTTATTTGGTTGAGTATATTGCCCTTAATACCAGGTTTAATCCTAGAGTACCTGTAATAGTGGCATAGGCATGAAGAATTAACAAACACTGTTAAAAATTTAAGAGACTAGTACATGAATCCATTATTGACATTCTCTTTCTTTGTAGAACTACTAAATTAGTAACAGTGAAATTTGTTTTGACCATAGTATCAGAACTACCTGTAGAACTCATGGATGAACATGTTGAGGAAATTCTAGAGTATGACACCATGCTCAAATTTGTAGACCAGTGCACTTTAATTTCTGAAATCACTCCTGAACTCCCCAGCAACATTTATGGGCAGTTATTGCTGTATTGTGAGGAAAATACCAGCTGCGTCAAAAACTGCTTTGGGTCTTTTTGTACCTACTAACTTTAAACTTACTGGTTTAAATTCTTTACTCAAATTTCTCTTAAATGTTAATGCTGTCTACCTAATACAATGTTACTATAAAGTAGCAACTTAATAACTGACCTCTATAAAAATCTATAAACATACAACTTTCTACTAGTACAGGAAGAATTTTAAGTATTACTTTGGGGAAACCAGTTTAAAACTGCAAGTCTCTGCTAATGGTATAACTAAATTGCTTTGGCATGCAAAAAATTTAAAAGAAACAAAGAATAAAAACTGTAGAAGCAGCACAAAACACTCTCCCCCCTCCCCCACCCTTTCTTTTTATAGGGGAATAAGCTTGAAAACTGTTTTCAATTCCAGACTACCCCAGATTATTATATACTACATCTTGGGGTAGCTTTAGTCTTTCTCTTTAAGAAATTCAGTAAGCAGACAAGTTAACAATAGGTGGCTTTATGAAGAAATACACATGCTCTTTAATAATATCTCCAGTTTTAAGGAAGAAAACCACTATTAATGAGGGATACCATCCAACCCAGAGTTCTGGTACATTTGCTTTGCTTAGCTGAAGGGGAAAGAATCCCCAGGGACTGTGAAAATGGCAAGAGAAACAGGGGAATTAGAGCAACACCCACCTCACTCAAGAAGTGGCTGTGGGATCAAGAGTCTGAACTGGACCTGAACATATTCAAAACACCAGGATTTCTCCAGCCCAGACCCTAATCCCTGGTACTGCCTGGAATAGACTTGGCTTCTGGGGGTGTGCTGCCCCCTAGGCCCCTTGGGTCTCTTTCGCTGGACTTTCACATCCTGGTGTAGTGCCACTTCGTCTTGAAAGGTAGGGGGCTTCCACTTCCTTTCTGTAAGCAAGGAAGATTGGGTACAAGGGAGGTAAAAGGACAAGAGGGGGAATCTGTGAGCAGGGGGAATCTTGGACAACTTAATTGGACAACTTAAAAGAGAAGGGATACAAAAGGCTAAAAATTTTAAAACTGTGAATAATATATAAAGTTGTATAATGAAGGCCTACCTTCATTGTCATTTGGCATTTAAATTCTTCAAGAAATTGACAGTCTATTTTAGGGATTAGGCTTTTCGACAAACTCTGAATTCCTAAAGCTGCTCTTAGCTGAAAAAAAAGTTTGGTACCACTGATTTTGAAGGTCCTCTTTCTAGGCAATGAATATATTAAAACAGGTGATACCATTTTCCTATCCCAAATATAAGAAGGTATAAGCAACATGCCCACATAAAAGTTTGAGCCCCTTTATTGTTGAACAATAGGAAGTACATAGGAAGAGGCCTTCAAGGAAAATCAGTTGGAAGGAGTATCTCCTTATCTCCTGCCATTAATCATTACTTCTACAGAAGCAGGTAGTGACACCCACTTTATTTCAGTCATTCCTATCCATCAAAGCAAAAGAAAATGTAATGACTATTTTGAAACTCTGATTGTATTATTTACCCAAAATTCCTTCTTCAAAGTTTCTTTCCTCCCATTCTAATTCCTTTTCGTCCCCCCAGCTTCTACGGGAGAGAAGGGCAAGGTCTAATGTCATTTACAGTGGGATAGGCTTTGGGTAAGAAAATACTACTGTAACTTCTTAGCTACTGGTAAGAAAACTGCCTCCACACAAACTGATAATGTGTCTCCCATCAAGGAAGCAGCACTTACTCTGATCCAGCAGCCATATCTGAGTAAGATGTATCTGGTGTGGTGGCTCCCAGAGGGATTGCAATGCTCATGACGTCCACACAGCAGAGAGTGAAAATCACGGGGTCCAATTAATGGAGACTGACCACTCTGAGAGTGGAGGCGAGCCGTAGAGCCTCAGCCAACATGTTATGGACATGAGGAATCCTGCCACAGAAAAGGAAAATATCTACTAACCAAATAATTCTCTAAATGTACGCTAAATGGTGCTAAAATATTTTTCCATTGCTTTCCAATGTTTACTACTTATAGCATTCATTAGTGTTTCACAAAACAGCTAAAAGTTATGTTGACTTTTAACTTTTTTCAACCAAATGGAAATAGTTTGCCTATTTCACTAAGAATATTCCCCGTTTTCTACAACTGCCTATTAGACAAAATGTTCTGGCAACCTAGGACTTACCAAACAAGTTTAAAGATGTAGCATAGCTATTTGATTCTTCCTACTTTAAATAAACTAACAATTTCAGGTCTTTAAATTTTTTTTCTAGGCCGTAAACAAATGCAGTTTATATCTGAGTGGATATTACTGTTTTTTTGTCCTAGAGACCTTTCTTCCTTTCTAAATATCATTTTATTCTAACTACAATTTGGGGAAAATGTACTTAACTGTACTTTTAAAGTAATATACACTGCTAGATATGAACAGAAACATAAACCACAGGAGAGGCTATGTAAGTGAGGCTGCAAAAGATACTTGGAAAATGTCCGTACCTTATGTTGTTTCACCATGAAATTAAAAGTGCTCTAAAAAAGTGTGTATGTCCATGTATCTCTCTGCATAAACAACAACAAACTTTAAAGAATACAGTTTCAAGATAAAGATTAGAGAAGTCTATATAAAAAGCAGTGATGATTTCATGACCATAAGAGTGCAGTTTGCGAAAAGATAAAATTCACGAACTACTGAAGAGTAAAAAAAAAAAAGCAGATCAAGAAGCCAGGCGTGCTGGCACATGTCTGTAATCTCAGCACTCAGGAGGCTGAGACAGGAGGATTGTTTGAGACCAATTTGGACTACAGATTGAGTTCAAGGCCAACCCAAACTGCACAGGAAAGCCCCGTCTCAAAAAGACCTTCCCAGCAAAAAAGGTAGATGATGAGATTAAGAAGTGTGGTACAAAGGAGGAAAAGTATACTTTATATATGATTTTGCATTAGTGGTTTTATATTCACGTAAAAACAAAAGGATGAATTAAGCAGTATTTTATGTAGGAAGTAGATGGCAATATAAAAGACTCACATTACTACATCTCTGCAAAGAAAGCTAAAAAGAGTCATGACTGATACACTGAACCATGATAAAATAAATATGACAAAAGTTAAATAATACCCAAAAATTCCTAAATGGAATGAAAAGTATAGGATGTTGAGTCAATCTAGTGATTAATGCTGATTTAAAATAAGTTTGAATCCTATTTTGATATAGGAAGCAGGTTCATTAGGATAAGTCAAATTGTGAATCAGGCTAACTGTGAAGAAACTAATAGTACATCAGACAAAGATTTTTAAGAACATATAAAGATAACACTACTTTTGAGTTACTAGTTTAAAATGCTACAATAGCTATAAATTAGGCAGACAGGTCCTGCAGAGCCTCAGGTTTTGCAAGATATGGATTTCAACAAATGGACTTAGGACTTTCCTAAGTTCTAAACTGAGGTATGGCAATATACCTATTCCTACCTGACTGGAAGTAACATTGATAGAATGGAAACTGTAAGGAGGTCACTATCTACTGTGCTGTCTGTCTTACAGCTCACAGCACAGAAGTGACTCATTCACTTTCTACTTTTGGGCCAATCTTATAGTAAGTAAATGTTTCCTTTATCTAGCAGTATATCCAAACAAATTCTGGCAGTATATCATTGAAGTCTTTGGTAAATTAAAATCTGCAAGTGGTGAAACAGAGACCACCTATCAAACAAGCTAAAAAGGGAATAGTTAATATTAAGAGCTGTTGTTATAACTCTTTCTTGAATTTTAGTATTACCAGGCAATTCAACTTAAAAAAAAAAAAAAGCCAGAAGCTGCCCATCTAGATAAGCAGAACAAAGTGTGATAATGATATCTCCTTGACTAGTAAAGGAAATCTGAATCATGTTATGCTTTCAGGGAAAAAGAAGCCATTCAATAGTGAAGCCCTAATGTTACAGCATTACTAGTATATGACCATTTTTAAGATATACTAAAAGAAAAAGAAAGAAATGTTATCTCAGCTAGCATTTCCTGTAGTAATGAGTAAATGATTTTTTAAAAAATTTGCTTTATTCTTTGAATGCTTATTAATATTTGAACATTAATCATCTTGTTGCTACACCAGCAGATTTATTTATTTTTATCGGTACCAGGGATCAAACTCATGACCACGTGCTTGCAAGGCCTGTGCTTATGCCACTGAGCTAAATCCCCAGCCCTGAGTAAATGATTTTTATAGTAAATGATTTTTATAGTCAGAAATTCCAACTCACATATTGTATTTTGGACAGCTGATAACTTTAAGAAACATTAAGCAGTTAACTATGAGTTTTCATAAATTCTTCCATTTTTCTTCTACTTTTATGTGACTTTTCCACTCTTCTGATAAAAGCAATCCTGACAGTTAACTTCACCAGCTGATAATAATCTGTTCATAATGAGGTTTCTTAAATTCTGCTAACCCTGAAATTCCTCATTACTTCCCAAAATAACTATGTAAAATACATCTATAAAATGTTAATGGGAGTCAGGTGTGGTGGCAAATGCCTGTAATCCCAGCGCTCGGTGGGGCTGAGACAGAAGGATTGTTGCGAGTTCAAGACCAGCCTGGGCTACAAAGTGAGCTCAAGGGCAGCCTGAACTGCACAGCTTGTCCCCAATAAATAAATAAATAAATAAATAAATAAATAAATAGTTAATGGAAGAACTTAAAAGATCATCTATACACAGTATTTTCTTTTACTATTCTAGTTTTATAAACCAGGACAACAGATTCCTGCTGTAGTTTGTCAAGCTTAGTAGTTATAATTGTCATTAATTTTATCAAATAGATTGAAGATTTTTCTGAGTGGCAAGAACTGACTGTCTCTAAGTGGAACAATTTCAAAATACAGTTTACTTGTGACTTTTTCTGGTCTTACTACCAGAATATAAATTCTGGAGGCTGCTGTTTCTAATGGCCAGAACTTTGTTGTATGACACATACAAAGCGCTCAAGAAATATTTGCTGAGGGAACTGTAATCTCCACTACAGCAACATGATTTCAGCATTCATTAAAATGCACATAATTCTGAAAACAAATTAAAACAATCTGGGTCAGTTACCTTTATATAGACCACTGAATATGAAGTCCCCCAAATTATCTACCAGTAGCTCTGAAGACCTAGAAAAAAGTTGAAATAACAATTAGTATCAGAAGAAATAACACTGATGAATGTACAGAGTAGACTTCTACACAAACATTAACAGTAATTTTCACTTTTATATACTGTACTGCCTTGTTTACTATCCTATGATGCATCTAATTCTAAATTTTTGTCACCTAATCTGCATACCCTGATTTCTCATTAGACCAGAACCTAAATAAAGGGTGAGGAAGACAATTTACTTAAGAAATAGCAAACATTTATTATGTCACTGATGGTTCCTCTTTCCTTCCAATTAGAATTCCTGTCCATTTACCAAGGGACCCTGCACTCAGGTTCTTCTCTTCTCTACAGAATCATTCCCAAATCAGAAGCTTTTCTTTAATCAAACATCAAATTTACCCTTCAGCTAGGTAAGGAATAAGGAACACATTTTCAATTACTACTTTCTTTCCCCTCATCCCATCTGATCTATCCTACAGAAAAGAACAAAAGAGTCAGTTCTATTTGTGGTCAATTCCATAATGGAAACATGCAGAAAAATAAAGCTTTAATTAATTCTGTACTTTCCAGAAAGGAAAGGAAATTAGTTGCTGCAAGAAAATGATCAGTACTTCTTATATTTTCAGTGTTTTCTCCTGAAAGTCAAATTTTACATGAGCCACAATGAATTAACAACTGAAATGTTAGTAATATATCATAGACATGAAAAAACCAGTTCAGAAAGAAGATATAAAATAAAAAGTAGAAGTCCACAACTAAATGCAGCCTGGCAGTCTCTGACTGAAACATGGGGTATGGGATGGATACATTTATAAAACCTCTGACCGGGGGCAGTGCTTAGCGCGGGCATTGGTGACATGCAAGGAGCTGATTGGGACCTTTTTTGCACCACTGGGAAAGGAAAAGGGAAGTTGTCATAGGGGAAGGAGGAAATGACCTCAAGGTAAACATCCTTTTTTAGTTCTGCCTCCCACTGCCATAATATCGTGTAACTTATTCTAGGGCAAAATCCTTTCACCAGTTACCAAGTAATAAAGAGCTTTATGAATTTCTAGTATTTAAAAGACTGGAAAATTATTCTTTATAGAGAAAAAATTTAATTTTACTCTTGAGTTATAAAAACCAAAGGTATGAAGATAATAGTAAAAGGAGCAATACATTAAATCAAGGAAAAGTAGACTTCTGTAAATAACAAATGAAAAGAGAGAAAGGACAGGAAGAAAAAGAGAAATAAGTACTATACAGAGAAAATAAGTGCATCAGAACCTCAATTTCTTATCAATTAGTAATGCTTCAAAATCCACAGTAACAGTAGTAAGTTCTTGGATTCACAAACAGAAGCATCTTGTCTTCTAAGTACTGTACTCTTTTGAGTACTGACATTCAGTTTCTAGCAAAAAGGATGTTAAAATAACATGCCAGCAATGGTTTATAATTACCCTGTCTTTTGAACTGGGTTCAGAAATAGCCAGTAATCTCAGTATTATTTTGACAGTGCCTTGTCTATATCATCTGCTGACAGAACAAGACCCATACTTTCTTGGCTCACTCTCAAAGAAGAAACAAAAAGTGTTTTAAGACCAATTCAAACAGAGATCTCAGAAGAAGAAATTGCATCAGACAGGTGAGCCGGAAGCAGCTGGGAGACAAGAATCTGATAAACAGCCAATCCAATGAAAGAAATTCAGAACAAGTCTGCTTCAGTAATCTCGTGGAGAGGACTGGCAGGAAGAGGAGTGCCGCTTCAGAAAGAGAACAGGCCTCATACACTTCAGACAGTCTTTGTGCTGAGGCTGTGGACCTTGGCCATTCTCCCAGAAATGATGCAATCCTGATGTACAAGATCTGCTGCCAGAGAAACAACTGTTGCTTGCTGCCTATGAAGACAGCAGGCAGCTCAGCCAAGAAGCTATGTCTGATCAACTCTCCCCCATGAACCACCAGAAAGCCAAATCGCTTCCTCAATTTCAGTCTGACAAAACATGAGGTGAGGAGGAGATACCTGTATATGGCGCCATTTTCTCAAAATGTCCCTTTTAATTCCTTTGGCTTGACAGTATCTATCATCCATCCTTTTTTAGGGGATGAGTTGAGACAGGGTCTCACTAGGTTGTCCAAGCTGGTTTTAATCCCCCTGCTTAGCCTTCAGGGTGGGGTGTGCACAACACCGAGCTTTGTCATTAGACTTTAAACACTGAGAACTTTTTTACTTTTATAAATAGAATTCTGTTTAACAGTGAGGCCTTCACACTGCAAAAAAAACTTTTCAGAGGCAGTGTCTTCTCTAAGCATGAAATCATCCTTAAATCTAGTACCCAATTATGAGATTTCACAGTAAAGACAAATACACACAAACACTGTATTTTTGAAATTCTGTGGAACTAAATACAGTAAATAATGGCATCTATTAGGCAAAAAAGAAAACGTGGG
The DNA here is from genome assembly GCA_004027455.1 of Hydrochoerus hydrochaeris. Taxonomy (NCBI): domain Eukaryota; kingdom Metazoa; phylum Chordata; class Mammalia; order Rodentia; family Hydrochaeridae; genus Hydrochoerus; species Hydrochoerus hydrochaeris. The sequence goes on along the minus strand of PVLA01007119.1, from coordinate 28,118 downwards.
CCAGGGATATAGCTCAGCAGCATAAGCACCTGCCTGGCAATGCAAGGTCCTGAGTTCAATTCCTGGTACAAACAAAAAACCAAAACAAAAACAGCCGGGGGTTTAGCTCTGCGGCTTAAGTGCCTGCTTGGCAAACACAAGGTCCTGAGTTCAATGTCTGGTACAAAAACAAAACAAAACAAAACAAAACCAACAAAACAAAATCTATTTCTCCTAAGGCTGACTAAAGCCTGAGCAACATGCAAGGTATGGTGCCGTACACCATAATCCCAGCACTCAAGAGGCCGAGACAGGATCCCTTGAGTTTGAGGCCAGCCTGGGCTACAAAGTGGGCTCCAAGCCAGTCTGAACTGCATAGTGAAACTGTCAAAAAAAAAAAAAGGCTGAGCAACATGATTTCATGATGTTATTTACAATGCCTACTTTTCTGAGGGGCAATAATATCACAATGCTTCAGATTTGAGGGTCAAGAGTTATCTTATTAAACACAACTTACTTAGAATTCAGTTTCAAAGTCCTTAGAAATCCTTCCTAGAACCCCCATTTCAAGGCCTGTTTTCTTAAGTTTTTTCCAGTGTTGTTACAAAATTACAATGAATTTCTTGTGACTTTGAAAACACCCAGCACAAAACAAATTCAACACAAACATCTGAGATACATACTGAACTCAGTATTTTCACAGCCCAATCAATGTATTACCCATACACACACACACACACACACACACACACACACACACTACTAAATAATGAAAATTAACTGAAACACTAGAAGACCAATAATCTTATTCACTAACTGACCAATAAATGAATAATTCAGTTGACATAAAATGTTGCACAAAGTTTCAATAAAGACTAAAACAGTGTGTGTGTATGTGTGTGTATGTGTGTGTATGTATGTGTATGCATATATATATATATATAATGCTCAGGGCCTTTACACTGAGCTACATCAGTACCCATGGTTTTTTTTTTCCCCCTTTTGAGACAATGTTTCCCCCTAAGTCTCTAACTTGGCTCAGGCTAGGTCAAACTTGAGATTTCAGCCTACCAGACTAACAGGATTATAGATAGGGATGCCACCACACTCAGCTTTTAAGATTCAATTTCTGAATCTAAGGATTAAAAAATTTGTTGCACATGTAAAGTTGAAATTAAAAAAAAAAAACTTCTTTGAATGACTTTACAAAATAATAAGGGGGAATGGGAAAGGATATTAGAACTGTGATTTCTTCTTTCTCTTTCAGGACAGGGGTCTTTTTGAGTCAGGGTTTCACTATGCAGCTCAGCCTGGTCTTGAACTCAGTTTGTAGCCCAGGCTGGCCTCGAACTAGCATAGGTTGCCTGCCTCAGCCTCCAGAGTCCTGGGATTACAGGCATGAGCCACCACAACAGGCAAAACTATGATTTCTTAAATTATCTTTAGCCTCAATTTTTAAATCACAACATTTCAAAAAGGATATAGATCAGTGGCAGAAGTACGTGCCTGGCTAGTGCAAGGTCTTGAGTTTGATTCCCAATACCTTCCCCCACCAAGAGTGTAATAAATCAACAACATTTCAAAATGCAATAAATGTATGACTACATTTTATGAACATGACCATCTTATTTGAGAACTACTGTGACAACTGCATTATATGCTTATCGTTCATCTCTAACCCAAATTTAATAGTTCAAGTAAAAATACAGTAGTTGTAGGCCAAAGATTTAGCTCAGTGGCACAGAACCTTCCTGGCAAGCACAAGGTCCTGAGTTTGAGTCCCAGTACCAAAAACCAAACTAAACCAAAACAAAAACCCCACTATAGTTGTACCATAACATAAAGGTTTTTAAAAAAAATATATTCAGAGAGGTACATTATGAAAATATATAGTAGGAGCTACAAAAACTTGAGCATTACCCTACAAGGTAATTAGTGACCCCAGAAAAATCACTTTATAAAGATGAAACCTAATTTCCTCAAAGTAAGTTTTTCCTTCTGTTTTTTTTTTTTTTGCTGCTTCAAATTTCTATGAATTCTGGGTACCACTGCCAATTGGCCCAGGAAATTTATATAGTATCTCAAATCTCAGTTTTCTCATCTGCATGATAGAAACTGTCCTGCTAACTCTTAAGTGCATATGGATTAGCTTTTGTAGCAAGTAGGAGTTTAAGTGTATGCCAAAAAAGAGGAGCTGCTAATAACCTGAAAGCAGTTAAGAATTATTTCTGTTCTCCAATTTGTATTCCAATTTTGATAAAGCAGGTAAGTGATTAATGATAAACAGAAGGAAAAAAACCAGGAATTATTGGAAAATAAGACAAGTATGCAGAAAAAAAAAAAGTGTGCAGACAGCCAGTGAAAAGTTCTTGCTGGGGATTGTGGAAACTAGGATTGCAATCTGAAGTGAATGCGGGCCAAAGATCTAGGAGTGTAGGGCTGAACAAAGAGAAGAAAGAAATCTTGATTGGGGTAAACATTAAGAAACTGAAGAAACAGTATGATTTAGTAATTTCTGGCCAAGATAAACTTTTCCTTGTCTTCCCACCTCTTCTGAAATATTTATTGTTTAGATCTTTTGCCTACATTTATATTTGCTTTAGGGGCTACTAGGCTTGACAAATAAATCAAGACAGAGATCTACATTTACTAGAAGTTCAGTTTAAAAAAAAATTCTAGTCTCTAGTAAGAATTTCTTTCGCTATGAAAAATTTCATTTATAATGAATATTTTAGTGCTAAGTCATATTCTATGGTATAAGAGGCACATGGACTGGAAAATAGTAAACCTGTACTGTAAGTAGGATAAAACCACATACTATAAGTAACAAAACTAAACACCACAATCTCAACTGTTTTGACACTGAAGAAGAATAAGTATTACATTTATAACCACCTCAACAGTAATAAACAGAGTAGGACTCCATGAATCCAAGGCCACCATGGGGTACAAAGTGAGTCAAGGCCAGCCTGGACTACATAACAGAACTTGGTTTCAGAAAGCAATCAACCAACCAGTCAGCCAACCAACAACACCCAAAACCAAAATCTGCTAAACTAAGCAAAAATGTTCAGACTCTTTGTAGGCTTCCCAAAAATCAAGAAAATGATATCTAATTATCAAGTTCAGATGAAGTCCTTAAAGGACAGTGATTTTTTTTTTTAAGTTTTTAAAGAGCTATCCTCTGAAGACAGGTTTTACCCTACTGTGTTCTGAGGCTTGCTTGCAGCATGTCTTAGATTTCTCATTGGCAATGTACGCTGAAAGGTTGGAAAAGAAGCCTCACGTTTCCGCAAATGCCTCCCCTTTGTGAATTTAGACCCTTTTATTTTCAAAGCCTGAAATGGAGACCATTTTCACTATAGAAAAAGGGGGTTATGTACTTTTTTTTTAAAAGACAGGGTCTTGCTAAGTAGTTCAGGCTGGCCTTGAACTCTCTATGTAGCCCAGTCTAGCCTTGAACTCATGGTAGTCCTCTTGCCTCAGCCTTCTAAGTGCTAGGATTACAGGTGGGTATCACCAAAACTCAAACTTTACACATTTGTAAAGCATTAGTTTCATTAATTTAGGCATATACTTTCACATTTGTATATAGGCATATACACATTTGTAAAGCATATACTTTCATTAATTTAGGCATATACTTTCACATTTGTATATAGGCATATACACATTTGTAAAGCACATACTTTCATTAATTTAGGCAAGTTCCTCTAGTTGATTAAGGATGTAGGTTTTAGAGCTTAGATGTAAGGCAACCTGAAAATCAGAAGGAAATGAGTAGTATTAGTGAATGGATTGCTAAAGGACAATCTGTGAAACATTTCAAAGGCAAGGACTAGTCCCAGTGAGATGCTAGTGCCAGCGCCATGGAAAGTAGAGCTTTCATGTAATCCATTATTTATTTTACAGATGAAAAAAGTTATAAAATGATAAATTTGTGAGATCTGGGGTGTATGTCAGTGGTGTGGCACTTGCCTAGCATTTGAGCATCTCCAGCACCCCTCCAGCACCCCTAGGAGAAAAAAAAAAATGTAACTAGTAAAAGAGGAAGAGGAGGAGACGAAGGAGAACGAAGAGAGAGAAAAAAAGGACTACTACTTGGGTGTGGTGGCTATAATCCCAGCACTCAGGAGGCTGAGGTAGAAAGATTACCATGAGTTCCAAGCTAGCTGTGGCTACATGAGGAGCTCCAGCAGCCTAAACAATACAGCAAGATCTTACCTCAAAATCAAAAACAAACTAAATACTGCTACTACTGAAGGGATACATTATCCTCTTCTAAAATGCCTTTTCTTTTCTCAGTTCCAGGGATTGAACGCAGGGGCTTCTCACTAAACTACATTCCCAGTTCCTTTTTACTTCTGAGATGGGGTCTCACTAAGTTCCTGAGCTGCCCCAGTAAAGTTCTTTTTTTCTTTTGGTCTTTTTGAGACAAGGTCTTGCTATGCAGCTCATGCTGGCTTTGACCTTCAACAATCTTCTTGACTCAGTTTCCTGAGTGCTGGTATTAATTACAGGAGTCTGCCACCACACCCGGCTCCCCAGTAAAGCTCTTTATAGTAAATTTTTGGTAAGTTTTTCACTAAGTTTGTAGTGACATCTTAAAAATTAAACCTATATACAGCAGTATTTCAAAACCAAAGTATTTTCTTATAGTTATCTTGAGATAACTTAATTCTTTTAACAGAATGCACCAAGCTCTAAATTTCTTCTTCCAGCAATGAAACAAAAATAAATTATGCTAGCCATCTGTAATCTAGCTGTCATCTGTAGAATTTTGACTGAAAATGCAAGTAGCCTAGAAGATTAAGCTCTTTATTTCCAAAGATTGCCCAAACTCTGTTCCATCAGTATTGTTGTTGGGGATATAAAATATAATGCTTTATTTTTGAACACCTTTGGGAAGAGAAGAAATCTAGAAACTTTAAGAGGCTTGCCCATGCTAACCAACTAAAAAAAATATAGTCAAAATATTGAATTTGTACCTAACTGCAAATTCACTGGCTACACAGGGTGACACCTGACACCCTAGGGTCCAAATGGAGCTCTACCTTTCAGTGGTGCTGGCACTAGCATCTCACTGGAACTAGTCCTTGCCTTTGAAATGTTTCACAGACTGTTCTTTAACAATCCATTCACTAATACTACTCATTTTCTTCTGATTTCCAGGTTGCCTCTCCATCAGTGAATTGGTCTCACTTCCTCTAGGTTCTCAATCCTTTCTTTTCTGATTCAACTCTTCTAGAATATGTTTATCACTATCATTCCACTATAAGAAAACTATAGTAGCTCTTGTAATGATTACTGGGTCAGTCAGTTGAAACAAGATTAACTAGTTAACTGAGAGAGGGATGTGTGCAAATTAGTAATACAGATTGAGATTCATTTTGGTATGTTAAGTTACTAAACAACCTATTTCCTCTCCTTCAAAATGCTGCTCACAATGTTTATCTTGTTTGATGTTTTTTTATACCTATAAAGAATTTATTATGAAAAATTTCAAATACATAAAACCAGAGAAAACTCTATAATGAAATCTATGCTCCCTATCTAACTTTAACGATTTACAGCCAATCCCTTCCCATGATTATTTTATAGCAAATACCCAAAATATCAGTTGTGCACATTACATTTAAATACAGTTAAACCTCCTTTAGTATAATAATATGCTAAAGGGATCTATAAGAGAGGCCTGCTTATTATAATGATAGGTGGTTGGTGGTAGGGAAAGTTTAGATAAAGCTTATTCAATTCATCATTTGCTAGATTAGCAGAATAGCGCTTAGGTTGACAATTACACATATTAAAAATGTTTTGTGGGGATACACACCTGTAATCCCAGCACTCAGGAGGCTAAGGCAAGAGGATCGTTGCAAGTTTGAGACCAGCCTGGGCTAAAAAGTGAGCTCAAAGCTGGCCTGAACTGCCTAGTGACACCCTGTCTCAAAAAGACCAAATCAAACGAACAAAAAAACCACTGAAATGTCTTATTTTTATGGCATGAGTTTGTTAAAAAAAATTTCCTGCATTCTCAGGAATGGAAACTTCTTGTAACAGGGCTAATTACAAGATATTCATGACACAGCTATGATATAGCATTCCTAAGTGTGCTATATAACATAAAGATCAGTAAAACACAGAAGCTCCCCAAAATGAGGCAAATAAAATAGGTTTAATATTATATAATTCTTCATTTAAAAGGGCTAATTACATTGCAAAAGTGATGGGTCACATTTTAGGGTCAGTGATCTGCTGCTGCTGTTAGAGTGGTATGTTACAATACTAGGAGAGTCTAAGAGCAGTGACAAATGCCAAAAAGGCTTATCTACTCCAGGGAGATAATTTCTAAGAGAACAATGTTGCATGACAAAGGCTTAAAACATTTTGGGTGTTCAGATGACTCCTATTAGAACTACAAAGCATATCTTAAAAGTCTGGTTACTAGAAAATAAAGCACAAATCATTCTCAGTGCAGTATACACTACTCACAATTGATCAGCCAAGTAAACTGTCATCTCATCAATTTTACTGACAAGGAAATTTAACCTTCAGAGTAACTTAAAAAGTAACAGTGACAGAAGTCAATGACCAACTCAAAGAAACAATGATACACATTTCTAAGTTCTAGCCAGGCAAAAAACTACCCTGTATTCACTAATACAGTAAGTTATTGAGTAAAATGCATTCTTGGGAATGGAAGGCTCATTGATTTCCCCAAAAGCCTAGCAGGATGAATCTTTAGATCAGCTACTAGTGGTTTGGTATAAGACCCAAGACCTTCAACAATTCCCATCATTGAAAGCATCAAAAACTTTTTACTTGTGATTGCAAACATTTTCTCTGGAGATTTTAATATAAACAATGATTTTAAAGCCTTGCCAGACATGCTCATCTTTGACAGTTTCAGTAGACATTTCTCCTGTATTTGGGAAAAAATGCTCATGTCATTATGCTTAAATTACCTTGAATTCTAAGTTAATAAATACAACTGGCATAGTATACTGTTCACAATTCTATATAACCACATACTATGTTAAATTTTCCCAGTTATTTCACTGTCTCCTTGAATCATCTCTATTGGTTTTCTGGACATAGCATAGCTCAAACCTAAGCAATGCCCAGAATTCTACTAGTGAATACAGTGTAACAAAATGCAAACTATCATCAGTTGTTTTCTTTTTTCACTAGTAATATCTTCTATATCTACTTTTTTCCTAAGCAAATATTTCATATGCTGAACATTATTGTTTTAGGGCTTTGGATTTCTTCTAATATTTTGTAACCAGCACAAAAAGTCTTTTAAAATATATTTTGTCCTCCGGATTTTAACAAACATCTAGCATAGACCATCATACATAAATAAAAACTAGTGAATTTCAATCTCCTGGGGAAAAATGACTTTTTTCAAGTACGAAAATGTTTACCTATTGTTGTAGGAAAACATTAAAAAACATTCTGCAAGAAATACTTTTGCACAAGATCCTTTCATTCTATGTCTTTAAAGACCAATACATGAAATGACACTATCGGTGATCAAAAAAAGGAAAAAAGATCCCTGCCTGAAAATTCATGAACAAAAAAAATCAAATCGCATGGAAAATACTTCCCAGAATCAATAACTGGGATCTCGTCTTATTAAAAAATGTTTGCATGTCAAAAGAAATATCCAACAGAGTAAAAAGGAAACCCATGAATTTTGAAAAAATCTTAAGTCAACTGTCCTTCAAAGGACTTCTGTCTAGAACATATAAATTAAAAAAAATCAGACCCCGAAATTCAATGACCCAATCCAAAAATAGGCATCTGAGATGAATGCAGAGTTCTCAGATAAAGAAATACAAATGGCAAATAAATACATGAAAAAATATTCAGCATCATTGGTCATTAGAGAAATGCAAATTAAAACCACACTGAGATACCATCTTACTCCAGAAAGAATGGCCTGGATCAACAAAACTACCAACAACACATGCTGGAGAGGTTATGGGGAAAAATGAACTCTTATGCACTGTTGGTGAGAGTGTAGACTGGTGCAACCACTGTGGAGGTCAGTCTGGAGGTTCCTCAAAAGGCTGGGATGGGAAGTCCCATTTGACCTAGTTATTCCACTTCTGGGCATATTCCTAGAAGAACTGAAAACATCATACCACAGTGATATATGTGCACCCATGTTTATAGCAGCACAATTTGTAATGGTCAGATCTTGGAAACAACCTAAATGAGGAATGGGTAAAAAAAGTGGTACTTTTATACAATGGAGTACTACTCAGCTATAAAGAATGATCACATTGAGATATTTATAAGTAACTGGATATAACTTGAGACTATACTCATACTTGAAATAAATCAAACTCACATGTGTAAATATTGTATTGTTTCCCTAGTGTAAGAAATGGTAAGAGCACATAAGATACAAAATCCTCAATAAATACTGTGAAAGGGTAAGAATCTGCTCAAAGGGGAAAAAAATATCTCAGGGAAAAGGAGGGAAAAAAAGGAAAGAAAATGAAAAAAATACCTTAATTTGTATAAACACACTTAAGAGACATGGTATCCACTGCTGATTTCCTATCATATACTATGAAATTTAGTAATGAGTTTATTCTTTGTTCAGAGTGGTTTTAGTCTGTTTTGTATTATTTCAACTCAACATAAATGAAGATATGGATAGCTATTTTGAAGAGAACAAGAGACATTATGGTAGCCATTGTTGATTTTCCTATTGTCTGGTTTGAAGGCCTGTAATGCCTTCATTACTCTGTTCTGATCAGTTTTATACTATTTTCTGTATGAATTCATTGTGTGTGAAGATATAGACAACTATTTAGAAGAAAATAACACACATTATGGTAGCCACTGTTGATCTCCTGTTGTCTTGCTTTGAAATCTATGCCACTTACATTGTTTTCTTCTGATCTGCTTTGTTCTGTTTTGTTATGGTTTGTTTTACCCTCTTTAAAATTAAAAAAAAAAAATCCCTGCCTTAGAAAGTACCCCACTTTTTTGGAGGTTATGGTACTGCATATTGAACCCAGGGCATTTACACTGAACTACATTCTCAGCCTTTCTCTTTCCCTCTCTCTTTTTAAGACAAGCTCTCACAAATCACTCAGGTTGTACTTGAATTTGTAATCCTCCTGTCTCAGCCTCTTGGAAAGCTAGGATTGCAGGCCTGTGCCACTGTCTTGGTTTAAAGTGTCTCACCTGAAACATACTGGGCCAACCAGAAAATCACCATGAAGCTCTCCTATAAAAGCAATGATGTCCTTGAACTAATTCCTGAATTCTAAAATAAAAATAAGAAAATACAGACAAAGCCAGGAATGGTGGTTTTCACCTGTAGTACCAGCACTCTGGGAGGCCGAGACAAGAGGATTTCAAGTTGAATCCATCCTGAATAATGTAGCAAGACCATGTTCCAAAGTAAAAAAAAAAAAAGAAAATAAAAGGGAGAAGGGCTATAAATGCAGCTCAGTGGGAAGGCCCTGAGTTCAAGCTCCAACAAACATAAATCTATACATGGCTCTTAAATTTAGGATTTCTTAAAAAAACTACTCGAACTTCCAATTTCTAAACATATTAAATTCCAAAACTTTCCACATCTGTATATGGAAGCCATAGGAAACTCATTAGTTCTCCACCTGTTCTATTAACCAATAATTAAATACTGTTCCAGGGTATAACTAGTTTTTTGTTTTTTTTCTAGCTGTTTTCAAACCTAATACTTCCTAGCTGTCATTTGAGCATACATATGCCTATGAATCCCTACCAGCCATGCTCAAAGGAGAAAATACTGGCTTTATTTTGGTTACCAATCTATTATACTACAAAAACACTAACTTATAAACTTTTTAAAGAGGTTTAAAGACAAATGTTTGTGAACTAGAGGCAGAAGTACAGATCTCTGTGAAGATCCTTAGAGTTAAGACCAAGACTCTTGAGGTTGAGACCAGGGACACCACAGAAAATGTCAAAGCCAAAAACCGAGTCAAGTAGCATATCTGACCTACTAGCAACATTTGACACTGACATTGCCAGTGAACAGCTAAAGGATAGCCACACTGTCTCTGATTCCAAAATCCAGAAAGAGCCCAGTCTGCACTTGGTGCTCTTCTGAGGCAGCATAACTGAGCCTTTCCTGTGCCAGCCTGCACAAGTACAACTGTGACAAGAAGATCTGCCTCTGGTGTGATGCCTGCCAGCACTCCTGTGCTATCAACTGCAGCAACAAGCACTACCAACTTCCACCTCAAGAAGAAGGTCAAGCAAAATTGTCCATCATCTCATCCTTCTCTGAAGAATACCACTTACACAAGCATATGGCTTTTGGACCTCAATAAAATTTGCCTTAACTGACTTAGTGAAAAAACTCGATAAAAACTATAAATTCTTGGGCTGGGGATTTAGCTTAGCAGCATAAATGCCTGCCTGTTAAGTGTGAGGTCATGAGTTCGATCTCTGGTACCAAAAAACAAAAACAAAACAAATTCTTCCCTCAGAAAAATGGAAGGCATATAATTTGATATAAAACTTTCAGGAATTCATAAACATCTGTTTTATGCCCTTTTCTGAGCTGCAGCCAGTCTGGGATAAAGAGGACTGGGTGTTTAGGACAGGCTTGCTACCTTTTTAAGTATTTATGTCACATAAGCTAGAATTTACAATCACATTAGCATGGGATAACACAAACCACCCATCATTTCCTTTTTCTCAGTATCTCAGGATACAGACCTATGGAATTTAGGCAAAGAACGCTAAGGTGTGGGGGGGTGTACAACTACAGATGAACAGTGATCCAAAGCCAAAAGCCAAGGGAAGGCAGATTTTATCAGCTGAAGCCAAAAGCTCCTTGAAATAAGCTAAGTTATATATGATATAATGAAAAGATCCTGCAATCAAACAGAATTGGCTCCCCTTATTACTAATGAATCAGAGTGTGTGGTCACTAATTTGATCTCTTTACCTGTAAACTACCTCAGAGCATCATTCAGAGAATTAAACAAGGTAATGTTCATAACAGAACTTACCAAACACCCCATTTTGTTATGAATAGAGTATTAAGATAAAGACAATAGAACAGAGGCCATGATGAAGGCAAAGAGATTCCAAGGCAACTGTATGAAGTGGAGAATACTACACTTGAAGTTTTATCATAATTTGCTACTAATACTAACATTTGCTAGCAGCCACATAATATGCATGCTGGTTAATTTTCTTAGATTAACCTTGAATGGAATTGATCTGAAATTTATAAGGTAAAAATTCAGCCATCTCAAAAATGAGATGTACTGTATACTGAATCTGAGATTCGCCTGGGTTACACAATGAATTCAAGCCCAGTTTGAACTGCACCGTTTCAAAAAAAAAAAAAAAAGTTTAGAGAACTGATACTCATAATAACACCAACTTTCAAAATAAGAATTTATTAAATGTTTATTCTGTACCAGTCACTTTTCTTTAATGCACACGTGTTAGTTTATGTAACTCCCCTAACAATTTTATAAGAAACAGACTTCTATTAGGCCAAAGTATTAAACTTGCCAAGAAATTTGAACAAGAAAACTGAAGCTAGACCATGAACCAGTGTTGATTCAATTCTAGAACCCTCGTTTTATAAAGTACATATATACACACACACACACACTTTCTTTTTGGAGGGAGGGTATCACTTTGTAGTTCAGGTTGGTCTCGAACTCAAGGCAATCCTCCTGCCTCAGCCACTTGACATATCTTGATTTAATCATTTTAAGCCCATATTACACATTAGACTATGACATACTGCTGAAATACATTTTAAGATGTTATAGTTAGCAAGTATAAAATAGATTTAACGTGTTTAATATTTTAAAGGATTTAATATTTTATTTAAAACTTAAGCAATTTGAATTTTAAATGACAGTTAAATACCAGATGACATCTTTTCTAAATAGTAACATCTAAATTTCAGGTCTAACAGTGAAATATTTAAGAAATGTTAACTGTGAGCTCTCCTGATTATACCTAGTACCAGTATCCCCAGCATATCTCAACTTACCAGACTAAAATAAGTATGACCTAGCATTGCAAGAACAATGACTATTACTAGAAAACAAGTTTGTTATTTCAAATTGATTATATTTAAGACAAGAAATTGTGGTTGCTAAAAAAGAAAACTCCATGTTCCTCTTCTAAGGCATAAAAATACACATTATTTATTTAAAACTCTAGAAGGAGATACAGTAGCTTTAAATAAATTAAAACTAACTTAAATGCTTCTTGTGTTATAGGAAGTATCATGACAAAATATTTTGAATATTCATGTTCAATTGTCAAGTCTTACATATAGAAGGGAGAAAACAGGGCAAAAGTACAGAAACTAGATTTTTCTAACTATAGCCAACTTTGTAAACTTCACTTAGTACTGTATAAGCATCTTACAACTAGCTGCACAAAAAGTAATCCCCGAAAAATCTGAAAATGAAACAATATATATATTTCAAGCTGGTGGCACAGCCACACACAAAACTATTCTAAGTGATTTCAAAACCCTGTAATTTGCAAGATCTCTAAAAGTATATACCCTAAGGGCAAAAAGAAACAAAACAAAACAACACAACTGGAGCTTGACAGTTATACAATGAATATGGCCTGAGCCTGAATCCTGACTCCAATTACTCAACTGTCCGACCAAGCAAGGTATGAAACTTCCTTAGACAAAATGCTCCTCATTTGTGAGCAAGATGTTATTAGTACTATGCCTACTGTATAGCTAATAGAAGATTAGATAGCTGAACAAGTTTAAAATAGTACCTGCAGGCTGAGGATACAGCTCAGCAGCACAAGCGCCTGCCTGGCAAGTGTGAGGTCGTGAGTTTAACCCCTGGTACCAAAAACAAAACAAAAACCCAACCTGTAGGAGGACATGATGGCGCACAACTATAACCCCAGCACTCTGAGAAGCTAAGGCAAGAGGACCAAAAGCTCAAGTGCTACCCAATCAATTTAGTAAGACACTGTCTGAAAACCAAAACCAACAACCACCAACAACATGCTGGCATTATATAGGTCAGTGCAAAGGCCTTGGGTTCAATCCCCAGTACAAGGGGGATCAAAAAGAAACAAAAACAAAAAAATTTAGGATCAAACAGCAAAGGCGGGACAACATAAATGTTAAAAATGACAGCAAGACACTGCAATACTGCAGATATGTTTAAAACCTTGAGCACAAGGTATAAATTCTCCATGATGAATATTAGCTAAAATGTACCAATAAAAATTTAAAAACTGCAAAAACAAAAAAAAACTGAGTACACATTATTAATAATACTTTACTGATCAACTCTGGAGGTTGCTAAGTTACAAAGCTATTATTTGGAAAAAAGGTAAATAAGAAGGGAAAGTAAGTACTTATCTCATCTTTTGTATTCAAAATGTGTCCCAAAGTAGCCAAATAATAAATGAAAGAATGTTCCAAACTGGTAAGTGATAAAATTTCATCTTTTCACAAGCATGAAGGAGAAAAATGGATGTAGGCCAGTGACTCTTTGTGGTCTGAGAATTTGCAAAGTCCTTTTCAATTCTTCTAGTGGCTAGGTGAGGTCTTTTCTTTTCCACCTACTTTATTGTGTAAGACCAATTTTCTGTATCATCTTCAACCAAAAAAAATTACAACAAAGGCAGAAGCAGTTACGAAAAAGCAGCTGTCCTCTATCAAGTCAGATACTAAAGACATTTTAAAAAATGTAAACGCCCCTTTAAAAAAGCCTTTGTAGGGCCAGGATTTAGCTTAGTGGCACAAGAACCTGGCTGGCAAGTTGTGAGGTCATGAGTTCACTCTCTGGCACAAAAAAAAAATCAATCAATCAATCAATCAATCAATCAAAAAAAAAGGCTTTGTAAACCAAGTTACTTTTCAGTAAAAAATCATGTTATTGGGCTGGGGGATTTAAATCAGCAGCACAAGTGCCTGCATGGCATGTGCAAGGTCACTGAGTTCGATCCTTAGTACAAAAGAAAAAAAAAAATCATGTTATTTACATTGACAGAACTTTTTATGTTTAAATTAAATAATTTTTCCTCCTTTTAACTTCAAATATGTTAACTCTTGACAGGTACAGTGCCCATAAACAAGAGCTTTTTAGGACCTACAAGTTTTAAGATCTTAAAATTTGATAATGGCTGATCTATGCAGTGAATATCAACAGCTGCTTATCATATAGACAGGCAGATACTATAAAACTCAATGAAATATAGTACACTTCTAACCTTTAAAATTCATAGAGTAGGCACTCTATGACACATCTCTTCAACAAGTACACTACACATATAAACATAAGAGAAGTTATGAAGACTCAAACTTATCAAATCCAACATATTGCCCTTACAAGATCAAACAAATTGGTGGGCTAGAGAGTGAACCCATGGCCTTGTGCTAGCTACTTTAGGACTATACCACCAGTTCCCTCAAATGGAACATTTTAAGCTAACAGTTTCATAAAACCCAAAGGGAGTCCATAGTTCTATTTTGTTGTAATTGGAACTTTTTTGAGACAGTCTTACTACCGCATGCGTAGTTCAGGCTGGCCTTCAACTCACTATATAGCCCAGGTTGGTCTTGAACTCATGCCAATTTTCCTGCCTCGGCTTCCCAAGTGGTAGGAGGCATGCACCACCATACCTGGCGTGACTGGAATTTTTCATACTAAAATTTAAAAAAAGAAGAAGAAGAAGAAAAAAAAGTTCAATCTGTATCTTCCACTTCCCATACCATTAAATAAAAGGAAAACAAAAAGGTATTCTAAAAATCATTCACATGGAAATAGGAGTTCAAAAAATAAATCGAGCACACATGAGACTCTGGAATCAGAAGAACTCTATAAAGAAAAATGGGGTTGCTAGTTATGATCCTCTATAATTAAAGTGAATATCTAATTTATGGTCCAAACTAGGACATTTCTTGAGAATGAAAAAGGATGTTATTACTAATTATGATAGAATAGCAGGCAGCAACACAGAACTGTCCTAGGAAAACTAAGACATATGGTTACTATTCATAAAAAATTCATTTTTATAAAAGACACTGAACTCAATCTTTGAGTATTTTCTACAGAAACATATTAATGGTGTTACTGAGTAAAGAAAAATTAAGGTATGCTTAAAAAATTACTTTTCACACGAGTTCGATTCCCAGTACCAAAAAATAAAACAAAACAAAAACACAACTATTTTTCAGCTCTGAGCTAGCAGTTATTTTATAAAATGAAATATGTCTACTTTTCTAGCTGTTCAGTGTACTACACAAACTCCAGCATTCACATTTCATACCAATTGTCCATGATGAACTAGGTTGTATACCTACCCTAAACCTTGCTTCTCTAAGAAATACATTATATTCTCAGGGGAATCTACACCTAGCATAGCAGGCTCTGTCTCAATTCATTAAGATATATTATTCCAAGCAAGAAAACTTTATTAATGGCCTAAAGGTTAAATAAGGTAAAAACATTTGGGTCAGGTTGACTAAGCTCAAGATTTCAGAGTGAGACAGACTGGAGGTTTGCTTTACTGCCTACTTGTCCTAAGTGTTATGGCTATATTAACTTCTAAACTCTATAGATGTTAGCATAATTTTCATTTTTTGGGTTTTCAATAAATGTTTGATGATAGTACATCTTATTTAATGTGCCATCAGCTCTATAATCCCAGCACTCTGGAAGCTGAAGCAGGAGATCACTATGAATTTGAGGCTGGCCTGGCCTACAAAGTTGAGTTCAAGGCCAGCCTGAAATAGATGGTGAGACCATGTCTCAAAATACAAACATCCCAAAAACAATAATATAACATGCGGTTAATAAGATAACTACTTGTTGAATCTTCAAATACTTCATGCCACTTTGTTTTGTAAGGCTTTTAAATGAATTAATTTTTCAATAGAAGTAGCTTAGAGGACATGGCAGCACATGCCTGTAATTCCAATACTCTGGGAGGCTAAGGCAGGAGGACCACAAGTTTAAGCTTGGAGCAGGCAATTTAGTGAAACCCAATCTTAAATCTGAAAACTTAAAAAGGACGGGAAGTAGCTCAGTGAAAAGGACCGAGTTCAATCACTACTACTGAGTACAGGAGAGCCTAAATATGACCCTATGAATTTTAGTCTCATCCTAAAATATGAATTGATAGCAGGGCACATGGCATATGCCTGTAATTCAGCACTTGGGAGTCTAAGGCATGAGGACTACTGCGAGTTCAAGGCCAGCCAGAACTGCATAGTGAGACCCTGCTTCAAAAAAAGGAGGGGGGAAGCATTGATATTAACACACTCCTGTTTTGTCCTATTACTAAGTTAACAATTTTAAATAATGATATTCTGAAAAGAAAAAAGAACAAGGCAATATGGGCAGGGTGTGGTGTCATACACCTGTAATCCCAAAACTGGGGGATGACAGTAGAACTGATGCAAGGTCTAGACCAGCTTGGAATACATAGCAAGCCCCTGCCTCAAAAAACCAGGGGAAAAAAAAGTGCTTTTTGTTCTACCCTAAATGTTGTCGTACTAAACACATTTATTTTTTAAATAATCATCTCTAACAGTGACTCTTCCTTTCTACATGGGTTCTCTTACAAAACAAGCCGACACTCAACAACACCCCACAATAAAGGAAAATGTAACACAAATGCAGGGGCAGTCTAATTGCCAACAGGTCCTTCCAGGTTTTTCCTCATAAATAAAATATTCCTTGGATAACCAGAAATGGCCAGTTATTTAACTATAGATCATCTTCTTCCACAGCGGCTGTGAAACTATAAATTGTATGTGTTATGGCATGTACAGAAGTTGGTAACAGAAGCAGAAATTTTCAAAATGGCTAAAAAAAAAATCCCACAGAGACAAGAGTAGGGGTGAGGGTCTCAAAACAAAAATATTAGATAAATAATGGGTACAGTTATAGTAAAATGAAATCCTCAGGATGTGTGTTAAAATACCTCATTCTAGAACATCTTAACCCAATCACAACATGTAAGAGTTACGAAATAATCGTACAATATACAGAAGTCACACTTCTTACGTGATTACTGTCCGAGTCTTTTAGGAGTAGGGAGAGGAAAAGAACATTAGAAAACAACAATAAAAATAATAAAAATAAAACTTCTTGTTTTGGTGGGTACTGTTACATAAAAAAGGTTTGAAGAACAATATACACAGCTTAAATACAGAACCCAGAGCCCGGAAAATTTTGTATTCAAAGAGCTAATTAATTTTAGCACTACTAAGATAGAGGGGCCACATATATAAAGGTTTAAATCTTATTTTAATCATAAATGCAAATTACATAAATTAATAATTTCCAACAAAAATTGCAAATATTATTCACAGAAGGGATTCCATCTTTTTTTGAGCTAATAATATGCTGGAATCTGGTGGTAGTGACTGTGTGATCAGCCAAAGAAAATTAAGTATGCTTTAAACCCCTTTCTATGAAGCTAAGAATCTGAAGAGAGTGGAGGGTGCCGAAGTTATACAATCTCTACACTACAGACTTAAAAAAAAAAAAAAAAAAGAGGCTAAATTAGTTTCATGTTTAAGTAAATGTAAACAAACCTACAACCTAGCCTTAATAAAAACCACATTAGCCCATCCAATTTTCCCCCTTTGTCCTAGTTTCTTTTTTGCTGGGAAGAGGCGTAGTGGGATAATAATAGCAGGAAATAAGGTGGAGCAGCTGCACAGGCAAGATGAGGTACTGTGTTTGTGTTTCACCTCTATTCTACCCTACTGCTGGTTAGGTCTTCTGAAAATGAGATTAGCTATTTGGGGAGACATAAACCATTAAACCAAGATGTGATTCTGTATTCTCTCTCACTGTGCCAGGAACTTTCAGGTCCTTTAGCAAAATTCAGTTAACAGAAACAACAGAAGCTGTGCTGAAGAGATTTTTAATTATTTGGGAAGGCAGTGGGTACAAAGCATATTTACCCAAATGTTGGTAATAACTGGTACAGAAACTTGGACTTGAACTAGATGGCTTTTTAATTCCATAAATCTATGGAAATAATCCATAAAAAAAGACTAAATTTCTGCAGTAATATATACTGTAGCTCCTCAAACTTTATGTTAATGCTGTTGCTATTTTACTGATGCGAGACAGACTTCTAACTATGGCAGTGATACTTAGTTATTCAAATTTCCCTTTTCAGGTCAAGACAGTAATCTACTGTAACTGCCAAGGTTGTTATACCTAAAAACAATGTCTTTCTTTTACAGACAGACATGACAAAAAACAAAACAAAACAAAACACCAAAGACTTGGTCAGATTTGCTTAATAGTAATATGTATTCAAGGCAGTATTTTGGTTATCTTGTTAGGTTAGAACAATCTCTTTGCTAATTTGTAAACAAATCATCATTCCAGTTTTCTTTGTTGTTTTATGCAATATGGATAGAGTGGAAAACCTTAAAGTTAGTTTAACATTACAATACAGTTGATATTCCATTCAAGCAACAGATTATTCTTGGAAAAGTTCAATTATTTGTAAAAACCAAAAAGAAACCCATCCTACATTGCTTTACAATGGAGGAATCCCTTTGCAATCCAATTAACTGCTATCTACTTTGTTTGTGTCTGCCCATTCTTTCTGGTACTGTTTGATATTTACTTAAAAAATAAAAATACTGCTCAGGATGCTGATCTTTGTAACATTTTAATAAAAACTTTTAAAGAAACAGGAACCCAAATATTAAAATATTTCATGACTTTACTTTAAAGGACCAGGTTAAGTTACAAATCTCCTGTATACCTCAGGATTTGTGTTAAGTCTAATAACCTGGATGTAACCATTCCATCTTCAGTTAGGAGCGAAGCACAAACTGAAGACGGTAGAGGCTAGCCCAAAAGGTGAAGAAGAAAGCTCTAGGAAATATAGATGAGGCTGAAACAATATGTAGCTTTTCTTCAAGCATTTTACGTGATGGAGACCCAAGACATAAGTGCTGGACAGTACTCTCCCATCTCACTGAAATTAAATTTTAGTTGACAATATGCTACTATTTCACATAGGGAAATAAATTATTCCACATGTAGCCTAATCCCAACCCAAAGAAAGACACCATGTACTAGAATATGAATTTAACTTGGATAGAATATTCTTTTCCATTTCTTAATAGAATTCAATTGGCAGATGCTGTAGACCTGATCTACTTAGGAGGCAACTTGCATTTAGGAAGGTGAAAATCATGGGACTTATTTTAACAGAGCTTTCCTTGGAAGAGAAGATGGATCCCCACTAGATCACTCTAGGATACAGTTTAACGGTATATGGCTGGCATAAATTCAATGCTTGAGTGGGAACTGAAATGATTTCTTTAATTGTATGTCAAACTGAATAATCTCACAGGAAAAAGAATCTCCTCTGCTTTTTGCTCACCTCCTGCCCCTCCCCCACCGACACTGCCTCCCTGCTGTGCACAGAGCCCTTTGTCCTGCCCCACACTTATCTAGCTGTTTGGCCATATTGACAGGCCTACTGGAGGCATAATAAGGGAGTCAGGCTGACATAAGCAGCTGGCAATTTGAAACAAAAATCTTCCTTTTCTACTCAGACCAAATCCTCCTGCAGGTCTGTGGCTACTCCCATTCTTCTATTTTTCAAACAGCAGTAAGGAATTCACCATTTCCTAGGCAGCACAAATCAAAAACTTGATTCCTCTGATAGAGATCCATAATGTATAAATTCCTATAGCTACTGCCTTTTTGTGACCATAATATAGGCCAAAGGTATCCCCAGCTCTGAGTGTATGCATGTAACTAACAAGAGTAAGAAAATAATTATTTCTCCACTCTGCAGTGAAAACTCTGGGAATCCTCATACTACAGGACAGAAGAGCACAGAAGAGATGAAGCTACAGACACATGCATCAAGTGAAACTGTCCTGTAATCTTGTTTTTTTTTAAAAAAATTAAGATTCCAAAAAGGACAAAATTCACTTTTCTTTCACATCAAAGACAATGTGATATGACATACTAACTAAGGTATTCATCAAATAAATGTGACAGAAAAAACCGAGGCAGGATGGAGTTAAAAATCCTTTGCTCGGAGGGCGCGTATAAAGTAATAGACTGAGACTTAGTTGTTCTTTTCTTTCATCCCATAGATCCCTTCAGTAAGTACGATGACTCTGAATAGATATAAGACTTCTCTAAGATGATACTCAAAAAATGCCAACTCTCAAAAGTTATGGGACAGCCTTAACCCAACTTGTAACTGAATACACAACAGACAATTTAGATAAGGAAAGGAAATGCTAGCTTACCTTTCATGACCTTCCCTGAATTTTAATCATTGGGGAAATCAATCATTACATCAAGTTAAAGGTCACAATGCCATTTTACCTTGAATTTGGAATCCTTGGCAGTAAGGAATGGTATTAATTCCTGTCCATCATAGGTAAATTACACTTATTATCTATGGAGGAAAAAGATATTTTAAATGACTACCAGTTGTATTACTATATACATGTTCTCTCACACATTTTGCAGAGTCAAACTTTTTTACATCTTACGTAAAATATACCTATCAAGAATCTTAGTTTTCAAGCTAGTCATTGTGGCACATGCCTGCACTAATTCTAATACTTTGGGAGTCTGGGGCAAGAGAACTGCAAATTCCAGCCCAGCCTAGGCAATTTAGTAAGACCCTGCCTCAACCAACCAACAAACAAACAAATGGGCTGCAGCTCAGTGAGAAGGCTGTGGGTTCAATATTCCAGTACCATCTAAGAAGGAATTTTAGTTTTCAGCCAGACATGGTGGCACACACCTGTAATCCCAGTGGGAGGCTATACAAGGAAGACTCATAATTCCAGCCCACCTTGGGCAATGTAGTGAAACCCTGTCTCAAAAAAAAAGGGGGGGGGGTAGTAATTTAGTGTGAAAGCAGACTCTGAGTTTAACTTCCTCCCCAAAGTTTTCAAAACCTGAAATGTAATTTTTATAAACAAAACTCACTACTGAGCCTTCTAACATCAAATTAACTCATAAATAACTATGGTTCAACCAAGGTAATAAAAAAAGTTGTATTCATTCACGACCCAGTATCTCACAGACAAGATGTGCCCAATAATTACTGACTTGTTAACTTTGGCCTAACATTTCCCAAGTTATTTCAGTACAAAGAGGTAATACAAGAGTGGTAATCTGTATAACTATATTTTGCATAATTTTCCCATCCAAAGGTAAAAATGAAACAGTCACTCGCTTCAAAGGACCAGAATAATTGTAGAAAGTATGTAAGTCCCTGGACACAAGACACCATCAAAAAACATGGAAATTTTAAGTATTCCATAAATCCTTTTATGAGCCCTCAAAATGATAGTAACTACAATGAACTCCAAAAATTAGGAAACACAAATGAAAACTTCCACATTATACAGAATATAGTAGATACAGAATAGATACTAGAAACTATCTTAAAATAAAAGTACATGAAACAGTCAATGTAAGTAAAATTATTTTATCTATTATGGTATCTTATACATGTGACAGTAAGAATCAAAGCCACCTAAAATATCACCCATGAAAAATTGTTCTAAAGGTCTGCTTTTAGCACTGATAACATGAGCCATAATTGTGAATGACAAAATACTCCCCATTTTTTGCTTCCCTGCCATACATGCCAGAATCATACTTCAAATTATAGACAGTATGTGGAATTTAAATACATTTATACAAAGTTGAACAAATCTAAACCTGAGGGGGGAAAAAGGAATAGTTGGTAAGGGTCTCAGGAGGAAAAAAAATGTGGGCACGTGTTAAATTCTGTGTGTAATTGGTGGTGTATTTGGGTGGTGGGCCTCCTGGTAGCTACACACTCAACTGACTGCTTATTTGGAGATCATTGGTCTGTTCAGCAATTAAGGGGGAGGGGAAACTACAGGGAATCTACATAACGGACTCAGGCTATGTGCTCAGTATCTTTAGTCAATTTCTAAATATTCCTTCAGGGTTATCCTATATGTCATGTAGATTATAGCTTTAACATACATCCTAGAAGACTATTTTCAACATGAATGTATCGAATTTATAGGTAAAACACCAAAAAAAACAAACAAACAAAAAAAAACCAAACCAAAACCCCCCCAACAAAAACCAAACCAAAAAACCCATAGATGCCTATATACGAATATATTAAGAAAACATTAACATTTACAAATAACTACAGAAAGGGTAGCTCTTATTAGACCTTAACGTTGCACGTTTAGTAAAATGGTAGCAAAACATCTATTCCAATAAGCCAAATATGGACTAATCAATGCAAGGAGACATAAAACAAATTTGACCCAATGGTTAAAGGAGCAAAACATGTCAGCTGTAGAAAAACCCGATTTTTCTTCTATTGTGGTTTTCAGAAAAATCTTTAAATTCTAATTACTTTGGTTTTAAGTGGATTAAAAAAAACCTCTTAACTTTTACTCCTATCCAAGCACAAAACAGATAAAAAAATCTGCTAAAAACTAAAACCAATCAACCAAAGACAAAAGTCTTTATGATCCAATTTCCAGATGCGGATATCCATAAATGAATAGAAGGTTATGAATTGCTAATTCTCATCTCCCCATCAATAAAAGGCAAACCAGCTCAGTAGTGAAAATTCCCAGGAAAGCAAGGGTTCTTTCCTGAAGCAGTCATCGCATTGCCTAAGTGCAGCTCCCTGCAGCCAACAGCATTAATGGACGCTGCACTGCTGTCCTTCCCTGGAGACAGCAGCCAGCACTACTCAAGCTTCTCACGTAGCAACCAGAGCTACAGAGCCAGCAGCTGCTGCTGCCTAGTATACTCACCCCTGTGATCAACACAGGAACAACCTCCTCTTTACCCCACCCCCACTTCTTACACACTTTTTTTTAAGTGGGGAGGAGTGCTCCAACCCAGACGGGCTAAAATGCTGTTTTTAGGGCAAAACAATCTTAAAGTCATCTTTTGAAATTGAGCTCTTTTATTAGAAAAACCAACACTTAGCAATTCCAAATATTCGTTTTAATTAAGCCAGCAATTTAGGTGCAAAGATTAAGCTGTAATTTTCATAAGGCCGATTTTCTAAGCACTTAACTGTCGAATTTAAATTTACAGCTAGACAGCCTGTGCCATTTCCTACCAAAGAATACATTTTTCTACACATAATAACAGTCTAAGTTAACATTAAAGACTCTTATCCCATAACAAGTCAGAATATTTGCCTACAGAAGAGAATTAATGATTCTCCTGCGAATGCTTTAAGAAAAACAAGATTTCCTGTGTCCTCCAAAGGGCCCGCAAACCCCTGATGATGTATTTTCTGCCTTAGTCCTAGCTCAGGTTGCACACATCTAAACTTACCCCTTATAACTTTCCTCTGAGTGACCTAAAACACTATTAACCTAAAATTAATCATCAAAAATACTTTCTCCCAAATTCGGAGCACAAAGATACTCTTTTAAAGGTCTTAACACACAACTCAGCTGGATCCTC
The DNA here is from genome assembly GCA_004027455.1 of Hydrochoerus hydrochaeris. Classification (NCBI taxonomy): domain Eukaryota; kingdom Metazoa; phylum Chordata; class Mammalia; order Rodentia; family Hydrochaeridae; genus Hydrochoerus; species Hydrochoerus hydrochaeris. The sequence continues at coordinate 4,656 of PVLA01007119.1, read as the reverse complement.
CACAATCAAAAGTACACCTATAAAACATACCCAAAGGAGAAACATAAATGTGACCTTGGTCACAAAAAACAACTTTAGTCAAGTATGATAAAGGAAATCAGCACTAGTGTGAGCAACGAAAAACTGGAGAATGAACTCAGGTACAGACAAAGCACAGTGAGACCAGAGCTCAGGGCAAGAAGTGAGTTACTGGTGAACACATTGCACAAGTAACATGAGAAAGCAGAAAACGCAGGTCATACACGCACCCCTGACCAGACCAGACCAGCAGAGCTGGCTGCAGCATCAGTATCCAACAGAAAGACCACTTATTTTCAAGGGAGACGAGCACAAGGCTTTATGGAATAAATTAGCATAGAGGGGGCTTTCCCGGCCGTTAAAAACTTTCCCTTCTCACGCAATTTATCTACTTAAACCAGGGTTTTTTCCTGTCCCTATTGACTTCACATTTTGCGTTGCACGCAGAGGACGAGAGATTTCATAAAGCGTGTATTTTTCTGCCTTGAAAAACGCTCTCAAAAGATCGCTTTCCACGCCCAAGGCAGAGAAAACGCCAAAATCTGGCTCAGCTCCATGTTGTGGCCCTACAGACTCATGGGGGAGATCTCAGATATCCGGGGGCATTCGCAACAGGGAGCCCAAAAATGTGAGGTGGGGGTGGCGAAGGTAATGTCTTCAATGTGGGAAAGGAAGCAGCCATCTGAGAAGGCGACTCGAGAACCAGAAGGAAGGCGTCCTGAAGATCATGGGAGAGGATCGGAACCATCAGAGTTGCTTCAAGGCCGCAGTTAAGGGGGTGCGGGAACAGAAAGAGCAGTGTGCCCGTGTGTTTTCGGGGAGGGAGCGCGAGGCCTACCCTCCAGGCAAAGGTGAACGTGGATCAGGCAGTTCCCAGGGTGGGGAGGCGTGGGGGAGGGGAGCGTCCTGCACTGGAAAGGCACGAAAGGGGAGTGGGGTCGGCTCTATCCGGGTGGGGAGGCTCCGCCGGGAGAGAGGCGACGGCGTGTAAGGGTGCGATGGGCAGTATTCTCCTGCCGAGCACGGGAGGACGGGGCCCGCGCCCTGAGGACGCGAGCGCGGGGAGACTGACGAGGTGACCCTTCCTTCCTTCCTTCTTTCCCGGGGCCCGATGTGAGGGTCGGGGTCTCCTTCCTGTCGGACCCTTACCTTGTCCCAGGCGCGGCCGGGGCCTGGGCCCAGGCAGCGGCGCACGGCACTCCCGGGAAGCAGCAAGACTCGAGTTAGGCCCAACGCGGCGCCACGGCGTTTCCTGGCCGGGAATGGCCCGAACCCGTGTGGTGGGGGTGGGGGACAGAAAGGCGGAGCGAGCCGAAGGCGGGGAGGGGGAAGGGCCAGGGAGGGAGGGGGCCGGCGCTACGTGTTGGCGGACTGGCGGGACTGGGGCTGCGTGAGTCTCTGAGCGCAGGCGGGCGGCGGCCGCCCCTCCCCCGGCAGCAGCGGCGGCGGCGGCAGCGGCGGCGGCGGCAGCAGCAGCTCACTCACTCCGCTGCCGGAGCGGAAACGCCACTGACCGCACGGGGATTCCCAGCGCCGGCGCCAGGGGCACCCGGGACACGCCCCCTCCCGCCGCGTGATTGGCCTCTCCGCCCACTGCCCCGTACTCATTGGCCAGCTCGCCGCCAATCAGCGGAAGCCGCCGGGGCCGCCTAGAGAAGAGGCTGTGCTCTGGGGCTGCGGCTCCTCAGAGAGCCTCGGCTAGGTAGGGGAGCGGAACTCTGGTGGGAGGGAGGTCCGGTGGCCTGGGGGAGGGTTGGCCGAGGTGGACCGACTGTCGCTGGAAGTCGCTTTTTCCAGCGGGATATCGGAATAGAACGATTTCACTATTTGAACGGGAACTGGGATGGTTGGATACGAGCGGGAGGGCGGGAAGCCCTGCGGCAACCGGAGGGGGAGGGAGAAGTGTGGAAAAGGCTCGAAGCTGAACAGCCATTGCTCCTAGGAGGGAGGGGCGCTTCCGGCCTCACCTCTTGTCGCTGATTGGCCATTTCTCCTCCCGCCGTATGTGAAAACACAAATGGCGTATTTTGGTTGGAGTAAAGCGCCTGTCAGTTACAGCCTTGGGATTGCGCAGCCGCCTGGCGACTCCTGCGGCCTCTTGGGTGGGGCGGGCGGGTAGGTGGGGTGAGGGCCGGCCGTACGGGTGCGGTCAGCCTCCGCGGGGGAGGGGAGGTCAGTGAAAGTGGCTCCCGCTCGGACGTCCCCCCACCCGCCCCTGCCTTCGGGGGAGTCGGTTTGCCCGCCGTCTGTTAGTTTCTGGTGTCTGATTGGCTGCTGTGTCCTAGGGAATAGGTTCTTGCTATTGGCTCGGGTCCCAAATGAGCGAAACCACTTTGGCGGCCCGTCGGGGGTGGAGGGAGGCGGGCATTGGTTCGGCCCTCCCGGAGGCCCTGAGCTGCAGTGTCTGGCCCCGCGCCCCAGCGCAACGTGGCAGGAAGCGCGCGCCGGAGGCGGGGGCGGGCTGTCGGCTTAGGCTTCAGGGTGTTGGCTGTCACGACTCCGCCCCGGTTCCCTACCTCTGGAAGGGCGAGAGCGGCCGGACCCGCTCCAGGCAAGCCCTGGAGGTGGGGAAGACGCGGTGGCCTGTCCGGCTGCTTCGGTGCGCGTGTTCTCCAAAACTGCGCGCTAGTTGCTGTCCTGAGCCCTGCAGTGTAGGGGGCGGAGAGATGGCCGCACCCTCTTCGGCGCGCGGGGGGGGCGGGTTTCGTGGGGGAGGAGTGCCGCAATACCTTTCTGGGAGTTTTCTGCTGCCTTCAGTCCTCTAAGGACCGCCCTGGGCCTAGAAGAATCCCTCCCCTCCCCCTCCGTGATATCATCGTCGCCTCCATGTCGATTCATTTCTCGATTATGGGCGGGATTCTTAGACCAGGCTTAAGGGTTAACCTACTGCTGGGCGTTGTCCTTTTGGAATGGAGCAGGTGTAAAATTGGAAGGGTTGAATTGAGTTTGTGTCAGGAAGTAATTACTAGAGGCTGAAGAGTGAAGTAGGGGTTAGCTTTACACAGCGACAGTGTGGGTTATTAATACTTAACATTCTTTTTGGAGCGTTTTTTTCCTGGAAGTAGATTAAAGGTGTGACTATCTGATTTTTATACTCACCCCACTTGAATTTTGTTACACCGCTTAAGTACAGTATGGCACCTCATACTGTCATAAAATTTTAGTCTTTGCTTCAAAACACTGCTTTCCTCCCTCCACTTTCCTCCTGCACCCTCTTGAGTCTATCCAAGCAGGCATTTTAGCAACTCATACTTTGGTTCTGTAATACTCAGATCATCCATAACGACGCGCCGCCATCCTGTTCTGTACGCGCCGCCATTTTAGATTCAATTTGCCCCATAAAAAGCCTCCATTTTGCAGATAGTAAATTCCCGCCTTTACTTAAGTTTCGGTTTCTGGAGTAAGTTTCTGTTTCTTACAAAAGTTTCCTTTTCCCCGAAATGACACTTCGCTTGCCACCCTCTAACCAATCAACTTTCTCCCCGTGTTCTTACCACCTAAAATTCACCAATCATTGCTAGTCTCGCCCTCCCCATACCCACTATAAAGGTAACCACCCTTAGTTGTAAGGCGCGCAGTCTCTAGGTCGGCTATCGAGGGACTGCGTCGCCAGGCTTGGCAAATAAACTCCTTCACCCTCTATTAATTGGATTGGATTCTTATTTTTTTAGATAGCCTATTACATTTGGGGGCTCGTCCGGGATGGAGGCTTAGCCCCACCTACCCAAATTGGTCATCTGGACCCCTACCACCGTAAGTAAAATTTTATTTCTTCCAGAGGGTGTTTGATGGTGCGCCATACCTAGGTGTTGTTAATAGAGGGGATGCCCTCGATCTGGGAGTTGGGTCCGATAAACAAGGGCTGAACAATTTGTTTGGGCTGACGACCCATTTTGCTTTGTATTTGTGTTCTGCCCTGCTGTCGTGACTAGCTCCGTTTGTCTTTGGAGCCCTCTGGTCAAGAACCTTTTTTGCAACCAAACCTTTGGGTGAGGAGTTATTTTTTGAGACTGCAGTCTGTCGTGTGTCTAATCTGTGTCTGTGTGTCCACGTTTACGTCTTGTGTTTTTGTTAACTGTTTCTAACCTTCCCATCGCTCAAGACCTTGCTCCTAGGAAACCATGGGACAAACTGGAACAAAGGAATCGACCACCCCCCTGGTCTTGGTCCTTGACCATTTCAAAGAATTTAAAAGACGAGCAACAGGGTACGTACAGGGAGGATGTTTACAAAGGGAGACTAATGATCTTTGTCTCGCAGGAATGGCCTACAGGGACAAAAGGGGTCTGGCCCCCCATCAGGTCCTTCGATATGACCACGGCACAGGCAGTCCGCCGATATGTCTTTGGACCCCTGTCCCACCCTGATCAAATTGTTTACATCCAGATTTGGATAGATATTATCTATGACTCCCCTCCTTGGATTAAACCGCCGAGGGGGGAACTCATAGCGGCGCTAAAACCGAAAGCGCAACCAAACCAGAAACCCACGGCGCCTCCATCGGTCCTCGTATCAGAAGGAGACCCTCTCCTCGATGAGTATTCCCCCCCTTTGTCGCCTCCCCCATACCCGGCCCAACCATCTTCCCCTACCCCGCTTCCCGACTCCTCTTCCTCCCCATCCACTCCCCCTAGCCCC